>JAYJMJ010123308.1:0-18027 GCA_036873875.1 Laminaria ephemera | reverse complement strand
GACTGTAACTCTGAGTACAACTGCCTATACGAATAGGGTGGCCTCTCGATATAGGGCGGCCAAATTTCCTTCGCACTATACCGACTTATATAGTAGGCCCCACTATTAATACTGCTGTATCCCTCTCGTTTATGTGCCCGTATATAGCCGCGCCCGAGAGAGGAACTGCTCAGGTCACAGGAGCAGCAGCAAGCAAACTAGCGGGCACGGCAGTCAGCCATGACAGGCAGTGATAAACGAAGCATGTAGTCCTGGGCTTGGGCTGATTGGTAGGTAGGGCCGTCCGTCGTCCCACATCCATCGGGTTTTTCCACATAGATTTTTGTTTTTGGGCTTTGTCGCGAACAAAAAAAGCAAACTTTATCGTGTTTGGATCTTACATCAGTTTTACTCCTTGGGCCCTGGGCCACAGCTCCCCTGGGCTCACCCACGCGATCCCCGAGCCCAAGATCCCCTTGCGCCGTCGGCCCCCTGACTCTTTTTCGGCGGGACTTGGGTACTAGACGTAACAAGAAGGCTTGCAATTGTATCCGATCCAGGAGGGGTTACCGCATGCATGAATGCCCGATGTCAGCTTTTCAGCAGCATCGTCTCGGGGCAAAAACAAATATCACCATTGCATGCAGGGTAGCTTTTACCTCGAGAGGTTTTCTAGATTGTTTTGTTTGAGTCTTCTAATATATATATATGTCGCAAACAAAGGCAACTCGAAAATCAAGCTTGGATCTTACAGCAGTTTTGCTCCCTGGGCCTTGGGCGCTGGGCCCACCCACGCGAGATCCCCAATATCCCCTTCCGCCATTGCCCCCGAGACGAAACTTGGGTACAAGACGTAGTACGAAGGCTACCATTATATTCGATCCACGGGGGGTTACCTCATGCCCGATGTATATCAGCAGGAGCATCGTTTCGGGGCAAAAACCCCCCAACAAAGTGGGGTAGCCGGTTTGAGAGCGTCCAAAATAAGAGAACACGGGCTTAACCCTTTTACGGCTGCAAAAATGATCCCACCCTAAGTCCAAGTAGTTTGTCCCCAGAAACGTGGGTGCAGTTCTGTTGGTTATATAGCACTATTCACTAGACCACGGAATCAAAGGTGACCAGGGCTTCATGGGTATTATCTAAAGGGGTTGGGAGCGGTCAAACCGGCTTGTCACGCCGTGTGACGCCTATATATACAAAACCCTACCTGGTATATGACACCTAACCTGAAGTAAGAGCGGTGATACTGGCCTGTTGCGAGGGGCTCTTAAATCGGGTACCCCAGCATGCGGGGTATCATAGTTTCCGCATTTTTGAAGGGTATTTTACAGCAGTTTTGCTCCCTGAGCCCTGGGCCAGCCCACACGAGATCCCCAAGATCCTCTTGCTCCATCGCCCCCCTGTTTCGTCCGAGCATTACATGCGTACAACACGTAGCAAGCAGGCTTACCATTGTATTCGATCCACGGGGGGTTACCGCATGCATGCACATGCCCGATGACAGCAGCAGCATCGACTCGGGGCGGAAAAACCGTTCAGTATTGCATGCGGGGTATCATCGCTTTCATTTCGCTCTTTTCAAGGATCTACGGAATACAGCAGTTTTGTTCCGTGGTCCCTGGGCCCACCCACCACGCGATCCCCAAGATCCCCTTAGATCCTCTTGTGCCATCGGCCCCTTAACTCTTCCGAGACATAATTTGGGTATACGACGTATGCATAGTACGAAGGCTTGCTATTATAGTCGACCCACGAGGGGTTGCCGCATGCATGTCCTATGTCAGCAGCAGCATCATCTCGCGGTGAAAACAAAAAAAAAACACGTAGCGCATGCGGGGTATCATAGCTTCCGTTTTTTTCAAGGAGCAGTTTTACTCGCTGAGCCCTGGGCCCACACCCACGCGAGATCCCCAAGATGCTCTTGCGGCATCGGCCCCCCGACTCTCCTAAGACAGAACTTGAGTACAATACGTAGTACCATGGCATATCATTGTATTCGATCCACGGGGGTTTACAGTATGCCTAATATCAGTCAGCAGCATCGTCTCTGGGGCAAAATCGTTCAGCATTGCAGGCAGGGTAGCGCTTCTAGTCTAATCCGAGAGGTTTTCTAGACGTTTTGTTTTTCGTCTATGTCGCAAACAAAAAAAAAATGCAAATTGCGTTTGGACCTTACAGCGATTTTACTCGTTGGGCCCTGGGCCGGCTCCCCTTGACCCACTCACACGATCCCCAAACTCAAGATCCTCTCGCGCCGTGGCCCCCCTGACTCTTGCAAGTCTTAGACAGAATGTGGGTACAAGACGTTGTAAGAAAAGTTGCTCGATGTCAGCAGCAGCATTGTCTCAGCACCAAAAAACATTCATAATTGCATGCAGGGGGTAGCTTCTAATCCGAGAGTTTTTTCTAGATTTTTTTGTTTGTCGTCTGTGTCGCAAAACAAAAAAAGCAAATTGACGGCATTTGGATCTTACAGCAGGTTTACTCCCTGGGCCCTGGGCCACAGCTCCCCAGGGCCCACCCACGCGACCCCTAATCGCAAGACTCTCTTGCGCCATTGACCCCCTGACTCTTCCTAGACAGGGTTTGGGTACAAGACGTAGTAAGAACCAGGGCGGTCCTCAGGAACGATATTTTATTTTGGAAACTTTTCCTGCGGGAATTAGCCACCACGGGATTTCACGGGGGGTTTTTTGTACGGGAACCAGCCGACACGGGAACCCTTCCCGCGGGAAACAGCCACCACGGGAATTCACGAGATTTTTTGTACGGGAACTGGCCACCACGGGAAATCTTCCCGCGGGAACCGGCCACCTAGTGATCAAGGCGTCGGTAGGAGGGGCACCCCCGTTTCCACTACCGCGTGAGTGACTCTGCACCCCCCTCAAAAGCAGCCGTCATGTTATCGTGTTGACGCAGCGTAGAAAAGAAGTATATAAGCACTCCCACACCGAGTTGAAGCATGGGCGCTCCCGTCAGGTGCGGGGCGTTCATCAGGTGGGACACAACGACCGCCATTGTGTTGCTCTCAGCCATCTTCGACAGGGCCTACACAGATCACTTGATGTCGGAGATGGTAATGTTGTAATCAATGACTGCCCGCGCCAGCCGTTCGTACACAACACTTCGATCTTCGAAGAAAAAATGTCGGTACAGGACCTTGCCAAGATGTCTAAAAAAGCGACACCATGACGATCACCGTCCCCTTCCAGACAAGCGCCGCGCACGAGACGGGAGCTGCCGCCTTCAGCTTGATGAGTGAGCGACAACGTAGTGGAACTGCAATGTTTCGTGACCGTTTCACGCACTGCACTGTTGTGGAAGTAGTAGTGATAGTTTGATGCCTTGCTACGTCTACTACTGTACCGCTGCTACTGTTTCCGCTGCCCTCCCTGCACATCTATGCTGCGTTCTTGCACGGTGTCCGTAGCACGGGAGTTCTGAATAGGACACGAACTGTTGCAGTTTCAGTGCATCGTCACTCGCCTATCAAGTTGAAGCAGGGGTGTTTCCGTCCCTCGCACGGCGCTCGTCAGGTGGGAAACGGCGGCCGCCATCGTGTTGTTCATGGCCTTCGTGGAAAGGCCGTGCATAGACCAATAAGATCATCGACGATCGAAAGGTTGTCTCGGACGAGCATCAAGTTGAAGCACGGGTGCTCCCGTCCCGTGTACGGTGCTTGTCAGGTTGGATACGACGGCCGTCATGGTGTTGCTCTTAGCCCTTTTCGAAAGGTCCCATAGAGACCACTTAGCACCGGAAATGGGAATGTTGTCGTGGATGAATGACCGGACCAGCCGCTCGTCCACGACGAACTTCGATCGTCGATGATAAGTGGTTGGTACAGGACCTCTCGAAGATGGCTCTAAGCGCAACACCATGGCGGATGTCGTTTCCCGCCTGGTAAAAAACGGGCACGAGACGGGAGCGTCCGTGCTTGAAATTGATGGGTGAGCGACGACGTACTGAAACTGCCATGTTTCGCGCCCGTTCTGCCCTTAGTACACAGTAGTACATAAGTAGTAGCAGTTTGATACCTTGTGGCGTTTACCACTACGCTGCTGCTACTGGTTCTGCTGCCCTCCCTGAACACCGATGCTGCACGCTTCGACGGTGTTAGTTCCCCGTAACATCGACGTTCTGAAACGGTCTAGAATAATTTAAGCTTCAGTACTCACCCATCAAGTTATAGTACACGCGCGCTCCCGTCTCGTGCGCGGCGCTTGTCGGATGGGAGACGACGGCCATCATGGTGTCGCTCATAATGCTCTTCGAGCTATCCTGTGTAGACGACAATATCCTCGACGGTAGAAATGTTGTTATGGACGAGCTTCAGATAGAAGCACGGGTGCTCCCGTCCTGTGCACGGCGCTTGCCAGATAGGAGACGGCGGCCGCCATGGTGTTGCTCTTAGCCGTCTTCGAAAGGTCCTATACAGACCACATGGTATCGGAGATGAAAATATTGTAAGGAGAAATGAGCGTACCAGTCATTCGTCCACGACAACACTTTGATCGTCGATGGTAAGTGATTGGTACAAGATATAGCTGAGAGCAGCACCATGACGGCCGTCGTCTCCATCTTGATAGGCGTCACTCACTCATCGAGTTGAAGCCCGGGCATTCCCGACTCGCGTGCAGCGCTCGCCATGTAAAAGATGGCTGCTGCCATGGCGTTTCTCTTTGTCATCTTCGAAAGGTCCTGCCACTCGTCAACAAGTAGTCTGTACAGGACCTTTCGAAGATGGCCAAGAGAAACACCATAACGACCGCCGTCTTCCTCACGACAAGCGCCGCTCACGAGGCGAGAGCACCCGTGCTTTGCCTTTATGGGCGAGTGACGACGCACTGAAGCTGTAATGAAGGGTGACCGTTTCACGTACAGTACAGTAGTAGCAGCAGTAGCAGCAGTAGGTTGATACCTTGTGGCGTCCATTACTGTGCCGCTACTACTGCTTCTGCTGCCCTCCCCATACACTGATGCCTCATGCTTGGATGGTGTTAGATCTCCGTGGCACAGGCGTTCTAAAATGGTCACGACCAATTTCAGCTTGTCACTCGCCCATCAAGCTGACGGATGGTAGATCCCATTTGTCGTGCGGCGCTCGTCAAATGAGAAACAGCGCCTGCCATGGTGTCGCCCTCGGCCATGTTTGAAATGTCTTGTGTGCAGACCAATTATATCCTTGATCATCGACGATCGAAGCGTTGTCGTGGACGAGCATCAGGTCGAAGCACGGACTCTCCCGTCTCGTGCACGGCCCTCATCAGATAGAAGACGGTGGTTGTCACCGTGTTGCCCTTAGCCCTCTTCGAAAGGTCCTGTACAGACCACTTATCGTTGATTGTTGGAATGTTGTTGTGGAAGAATGGCCGGACCAGCCGCTCTTCCACGACAACACTTCAACCGTCGAGGGCAAGTGGTCGGCACAGGACCTCTCGAAGATGGCTAAGAGCAACACCATGGCGCGCGCCGTCTCCTCCCCGACGAGCACTGCGAACGAAATGGGAGCGTCCGTGCTTCAACATGATGGGTGAGTACTGAAGCCGCAACCATTAGTGGCCGTTTCACGCGCAAAACAGTAGTAGTAGTAGTGACGACGCACTGAAGCTGTAATGAACGGTGACCGTTTCACGTACAGTACAGTAGTAGTAGCAGTAGCAGCAGTAGATTGATACCTTGTGGCGTCCATTACTGTACCGCTACTACTGCTTCTGCTGCCTTCCCCATACACCTTATGCCGCATGCTTAGATGGTGTTAGATCTCCGTGGCACAGGCGTTCTAAAATGGTCACGACCAATTTCAGCTTGTCACTCGCCCATGAAGATGATGGACAGTTGGTCCCGTCTCGCATGCGGCGCTTTTCACATTAGAAACAGCGGCTGCCATGGTGTCGCCCTCGGCCATCTTTGAAATGTCTTGTGTGCAGACCAATTATGTCCTTGATCCTTGACGATTGAAATGTTGTCGTGGACGAGCATCAGGTCGAAGCACGGACTCTCCCGTCTCGTGCACGGCGCTCATCAGATAGAAGACGGTGGTTGTCACCGTGTTGCTCTTAGCCCTCTTCGAAAGGTCCTGTACAGACCACTTATCGTTGATTGTTGAAATGTTGTTATGGACGAATGACTGGACCAGCCGCTCTTCCACGACAACACTTCGATCACCGAGGACAAATGGTCGGCTCAGGACCTCTCGAAGATGTCTAACGGCAACACCATGGCGCGTCGTCTCCTTCCTGACGAGCGTCGCGAACGAAACGGGAGCGCCCGTGTTTTTTCCTGATGGGTGAGTACTGAAGCCGCAACCATTAGTGGCCGTTTCACGCGCAAAACAGTGGTAGTAGTAGTAGTAGTAGTAGTAGTTTCATACCTTGCAGCGTCTACTACTGTACAACTGATATTGCTTCTGCTGCACTCGCTGCTCACCGATGTTGCATACTTAGGCGGTGTTAGACCTCCGTAGTACAGGAGTTCTGAAACGATCCCGAACAAATGCAGGTTTAGTACGTTATCACTCACCCATCAAGTTCAAGCACTGTTCTCCGCGTGTCGCGCGCGGCGCTCGCCAAGAGTGAGACGACTGCCGTCATTGTCTTGTTCTCGCTCACTTTCGAACGATCCTGTACAGATCAGTAATCCTCGACAATCGAAATGTTGTGGACGAGCGACATCCCGCCGCTCGTCTACAACATCACTTTGATTATCGAGGAATAGTGGTCTGTACAGGGCCTTTCGGACGTGGTTAAGAGCAGCACCATGATGGTCGCTGCCTCATACTTGGCGAGCGCCGCGCACGAGACGGGAGTGCCCGCGCTTTAACTTAGTGTGTGAGTGAACACGTACTGACGCTGCAAGGGTTCGTGACCGTTTCATGCACAGTACAGTAGCAGAGTACTATCGTGATACCTTGCGGCGTCTACGTAATACCTGGTACACTGTATCGCTGCTAATGCTTCTTCTGTCCTATCTACACACCGATGCTGCATGCTTCGACGATATTAGAGCTGCGTATCATAGGGCGAAACATTGCAGCTTCAGTTCGTTATCACTGACCCATGAAGTTGAAACACGGGCGCTCCCGTGTGCGCAACGCTGGTCATCTGGGTGACGGCAGGAACCATGGTGTTGCTCTTAACCATCTTCGAAAGGTTCAGCTAATCGTCTACAAGTGGTATGTACAGGATCTTTCGAAGATGGCCAAGAGCAATACTATTGGCGGCCACCGTCTCCCCCGTGACGAGTGCCGCGCGTAAGAAGGGAGAGCCCGTGCTTGAAGTTAATGGGCGAGTAACGACTTTCTAAAGCCGCATCGTTTCGTAATCTTTGCACGCACAGTATACTTAGTGCTAGTAGTAGCAGTATAGTAGTAGTATAGTAATAAGCAGTAAACGTGGTAGCAGTTTTATACCTCGCGGCGTCTGTTACTATACCCCTGCTGCTGCTTCAGCCACCCTCCCTGAACACCGATGCTGCATGCTTGGGAGGTGTTGGATCTCCGTGGCATAGGCGTTCTGAAATAGTCTAGAAACACTGCAGCTTAAGAACTCACACACCGAGCTGAAGCATGGGCGCCTCCGTCTAGTACGCGACGTTCGTCAGGTGGGATACAACGACCGCTACTGTGTTGCTCTTAGCCATCTTCGACAGGGTCTATACAGATCACTTGGCATCGGAGATGGCAATGTTGTAGTCGACGAATGACCGCGCCAGCCGTTCGTACACGACAACACTCCGATCCTCGAGGATAAATGATCGGTACAGGACCTTGCGACGATGGCTAAGAGCGACAACATGACGATCGCCGTCCCCTTCCAGACAAGCGCCGCGCACGAGACGGGAGCGGCCGGCTTCAGCTTGATGGGCGAGCGACAACGTACTGAAACTGCAATGTTTCGTGTCCGTTTCACGCACTGTACTTCAGTAGAAGTAATAGTGGTGGTTTGATGCCTTGCTGTGTCTACTATTGTACCGATGCTACTGTTTCCGCAGCCTTCCCTGCACATATATGCTGCGTGCCTGGGCGGTGTCCGTAACACGGAAGTTCTGAATAGGTCGCGAACTGCTGTAGTTTCAGTGCATTGCCACTCGCTTATCAAGTTCAAGCGGGAGTTCTGAATAGGTCACGAACTGTTGCAGTTTCAGTGCATTGCCACTAGCCTATCAAGTTGAAGCAGGGGTGTTCCCGTCCCTTGCACGGCGCTCGTCAGGTGGGAGGCGGCGGCCGCCATGGTGTTGTTCATGGCCTTCTTCGAAGGGCCCCGTTCTTCGAAGGGCCCTATATAGACCAATAATATAATCTACGGTCGAAATGATGTCATGGACAAGCATCAAATTGAAGCACGGGTGCTCCCATCTCGTGCACGACGCTTGTCAGGTTGGACGCGACGGCCGTCATGGTGTTGCTCTTAGCCCTTGTGCGAAAGGTCCTATACATACCATTTAGCATCGGAGATGGGAACGTTGTCGTTGATGAATGACTAAACTAGTCGCTCGTCCACGACAACCCTTCGATACTCGATCATAAATGGTCGGTGCAGAACTTGTCGAAGATGTCTCTAAGCGCAACACCATGGCGGGCGTCATTTCCCGCCTGACGAGAGACGGGCACGAGACAGGAGCGTCCGTGCTTGAATTTGATGGGTGATTGACGACGCGCTGAATCTGTCACGTTTGGTGGCCGTTTCACGCACAGCAGTACAGTAGGAGTAGTAATAGAAGTAGCAGTAGTTATAGACACCTTACGGGGTCTACTGCTGTACAGCTGCTACTGCTCCTGCTGCCCTCCCTGTACACCGATGTTGCATGCTTGGACGATGTTAGATCTCCGTAGCACTAGCTTTCAGGAACGGTCTAGAAAGACTGCAGCTTTAGTACGTTGTCACTCACCCATCAAGGTAAAGCATAGACGGTCGCGTCTCGAACGCAGTGCTCGTCCGGTAGGAGACGAAGGCTGCCATGGTGTTTGGTCTTGGCCAACTTGGAAAGGTTCTGTACAGACCACTTATTCTCGACGATGGAAGTTTTGTCGTGGACGAGCGGCCGGACGTCGAGCCGCTCGTCCACGAGAGCATTTCGACCGTCGAGGATAAATGGTATATACAAGACTTTTCGAAGATGGCTAAGAGCAATACCACAGCGGCCTCCGCCTCCCCCCTGACGAGCGCCACGCACAAGAAGGGAGCGCCCGCGCTTCAACTTCATGGGTGAGCGACGACGTACTGAAGTTGCAATATTTCATGGCCGTTTCAATCACGGTAGCAGTGGTAGTGTGATACCTACGGACATCTATTTCTCTGTGCCTTCTGCTCCTGCTTCTGCTGCCTGCATGCCGATGTCGCATGATTGGAAAGTGTTATATCTCGGTGACACTTGCGTTCTGAAACGGTAGCGAAATATTGCAGTATTGTATATTTAGTATATCATCGCTGACCCGTCAAGTTTAAGCACGCTCGCTCCCGTTCCGTGTTCAGCGCTTGTCGGGTAGGAAACGGCGGCCACCATGATGTTACGCTTAGCCACATTCGAAAGGTTCTGTAGAGACAAATAAGATCCTCGACAATCGAAATGTTGCCGTGAACAAATGTACGGATCAGCCGCACGTCCACAACAACACGTCGATCGCCGAGGGTAAGGGTTGTACAGCAGGACCTTTCGAAGATGACAAATGGAAACAGTATGTCGGCCGCCGCCTCCCTCCTGAGGAGCACCACGCACGAGACGAAAATGCCCGTGTGTCAACTTAATGGGTGAGTGACGACGTGCTGAAACTAAGATGTTTTGTTCCCGGCTCACGCACAGGCGGTAAGCAGCTCGATACCTTGCGGCGACTACTACTGTACCGCTGCTACTTCTCCTGCTTGCCTCCCTGCACACCGATGCTTCATGCTTGGACGATGTTAGATCTCCGTAGCACAGGCCTTCTGAATTGGCCACGAACATTTGCAGCTACGTCGTCACTCGTCCATCAAGTGGACGCACGGTCGGTCCCGTTTCGCGTTCGGCGTTTGCTGGGAGGGTGACGACAATCGCCATTTGCTTACTCGCGACTTCGTTCGAAAGGTCCTGCACCGACCACTATCTTCGACGATCGAACTGTTGCCGTCGGCCGCTCGTCCACAACAAAACTTCGATCGTTGAATGTTGTGATCTATACAGGACCTTTCGAACATGGCCGAGACTAAACCAACAGCAGCAGTCGTCTCCGTCCCGGCAAGCACCGCGCACGAGACGGGATAACCCGTGCTTCAACGCTATGGGTTAGTCACGACGTACTGAAGCTGCAATGGTTCGTGACTGTTTGACGCTAGTAGTTTGATACCTTGCGAATTCTACTGGTGTACCGCTGCTACTGGTTCTGCTGCCCTCCCTGCACACCGATGCTGCATGCTTGGATGGTGTTAGATCTCCGGCATTCTAAAACGGTCTATAATCATTGCAGCTTCAGTACGTCGTCACTCACCCATGAAGTTGGAACACAGGCGCTTCCGTGTTGTACACGGCGCTCATCAGGACGGAGCCAGCACCACCATGGTGTTTCTTAGACTTCGGAAGTCAGGTACAGACCACTTTTCCTGGACGACAGAAGGTTTGTCGTGGACGAGCGGCCGGACGTCCAGCCGTTCGATCGCGACAATATTTCGACCGTCGCGGATAAGTGGTCTGTAGAGGATTTTTCTAAGGCCAAGACAGCACTTCCGTGCTGCTTTCCTCCTGATGAACATCGCGTACGAGATGGGAACGCCCGTGATTCAACTCGATGGGTGAGAGACAAAGTACCATCATGGTATTGCTCTTAGCCATCTTCAAAAGGTCCTGTATAAATCACATATCCACGATGATCGACGACCGTTGTCCAGGACACCATTTCGGCCGAAGATAGGTGGTCTGTACAGGACCTTTCGAAGATGTTCAAGAGCACTACAATGGCGGTCATCGTCTCCCTCCTGACGAGCGCCGCAACTGAGACGGGAGCGCCATGCTTCAACTTGATGAGCGGGTGACGATGCACTGAAGCTACAATGTTTCATGATCATTTCATGCGCAGTACAGTAGTAGCAGCAGTAGTAGTAGTATTGTAATAGTAGCGGTATAGTGGTTTGATACCTTGCGGCTTCTACGACTGTACCGCTACTACTGGTTCTACTACCCTCCCTGCACACCACTGCTGCATGCTTGGACGGTGTTAGGTCTCAGTGGCATAGGCATCCTGAACCGGCCTAGAAACACTAACATTGCAGCTTCATGTAATTCACCCATCAAGTTGAAGCACGGGCGCTCCCAACTCGTGCGCAGCACCCGTCAGGTGAGATACGGCGTCCGCCGTGGCGTTTCTCTTAACCATCTTCGAAAAGTCCAGTCACTCGTCCACAAGCGGTCTTTACAAGACCTTCCGAAGATGGATAAGATCAGTATAATGGTGGCCGTCGTCTCCCCCCCGACGAGTGCCGCGCACAAGAAGGGGGCGCCCGTGCTTCAACTTGATGGGTGAGAGACGACGTACTGAAGCTGCAATGATCCGGGACCGTTTCACGCACAGTACAGAGTAATATTAACAGCGGTATAATATAAGCAGTAATAGTAGTATAATAGTAGTGTTTGATATCTTGCGGCGTCCACTACGGTACCACAGCTACTGTTTTTGATGTCCTCCCTGCACACATGCACTACATGCTTGGACGGTGTCAGACTTCCGTAGCACAGGCATTCCAAAACGGTCACTAGAACTTGCATCTTCAGTACGGCGTCACTCACCCATCAAGTTGAAGCCTGCGGTCGCTCCCGTCTCGTGCGCGGCGTTTGTCAGACGGAAGACGGCAATCGCCATAGTGTCGGTTTTAGCTCTCTTTGAATAGTCCTGTACCGACCACTTATCCACGACGATCGAAACTTGTTGTGAAAGAGCGGTCGGGTGTACAGGACTTTTCGAACATGGCCATGAGCAACACCATGGCGGCCGCTGTCCCTCCCCTGATGAGAGACGCGCACGAGACGGGAGCGGCCGTGTTTTACCTTGATGGGTGGGCAACGACATATTCATGCTGCAATGTTTCGCGATCGTTTCGTGCACAGTACAGTAGCAGTAGTAGTGTGGTACCGTGCGGCGTTTTCTACTACGTTACCGCTGCCACTGCCTCTTGTTGCCCTCCCTGGATACCGATGCTTAATGCTTGGACGGTGTTAGATCTCCGTAGCATTGGCGTTCTGCAAACTGTCACGAACACTTGCAGCTTCAGTACGTCGGCACTCACCCATCAAGCTGAAGCAATGTTCCGGGTCCCGTACGCGGCGCTTGCCGGGAGTGAGACGACTGCCGCCATGGTCTTGATCTTGCCCATGTTCACGGTTCTGGACAGACCGCTGTCTTCGACGGTCAAAATGTCGTCGTGGACGAGCGACGTCCGGCCGCTCGTCCGCAATAACACTTCGATTGTCGAGGATTAGTGATCTGTACAGGGCCTTTCAAACATGGCTAAGAGTAGCATCGTGGTGGTCGCCGTCTCCCACCTGGCGAGCGTCGCTCACGAGACGGGAGCGCCCGTGCTTCAACTTGGTGGGTGAGTGTCAACGTACTGAAGCTGCATTTTTTCGTGACCGTTTCACGCACAGTACAGTAGTAGTAGTAGTTTGATATGTTGCCGCGCCTACTACTGCACCGCTGCTACTGCTTCTGCTGCCCTTCCTGCACACCGACGCCGCATGCTTGGGGTATGTTAGATCTCCGTAGAACTGGCGTTCTGAAACGGCAGCGAAACATTTCGACTTCACCATGTTGCCATTAATTCATCAAGTTGAAGCATGGGCGATCTCGTCTCGTGCGCAGCACTCGTCATGTGAAATACGGCAGCCACCGTGGTGTTGCTCTTAGCCATCTTCGAAAGGTCCTATACAGAGTCACTGGACCTTTCCAAGGTGGCTAAGAACAGCACCATGGCGGGCGCCGTCTCCCTCATTACAAGCGCCGCGCTCGAGACGGGATCGTCCGTGCTTCAACCTAATGGGTGAGTGACGACGTACTCAAGCTGCAATTTTTCGCGGTCGCTTCACGCACGGCAGCACAGTAGTAGTAGCAGTAGCAGTAGTAGGTTGATACCTTGCGGTGTGTAGAAACTGCACTGCTACTGCTGTTTCTGCTGCCCCCCCTGTCCACCGATGCTGCATGCTTGGACGGTGGTAGATCCCCGTAGCATAGGCGCTCTGAAACGGTCACGAACAATCGCAGCTTCACCACGTCGACCCACCAGGGGAGGCATGGGCGCCCCCGTCTCGTTCGCGGCGCTCGTCAGGTGGGAGACGACGGCTGCCATTGTGCTTCTCTTAGCCATCTTCGAAAGGTCCTGTACAGACCACTATCTTCCTCCATTGATGTGTTGTCGTGGACGAGCGACTGGAAGTCCAGCCACTTGCTGTCCAAGACAACTGTTCGATCGTCGAGGATAGTGGTCTGTACAGGACCTTTCTGAACGTGGTCAAGAGCAGCTCAATGGCGGCCGCCGTCTCCCACCTGACGAGCGCCGCGCATAAGACGGGAGTGCCCGTGTTTCTACTTGATGGGTGAGTAACGACGTACTGGAGCGGCAATGTTTCGTGATTGTTTCACGCATAGTACAGTAGTAACAGTAATAGTAGCTTGATGCCTTGCGGCGTCTACTACTCTACCGCTGCTTCTGCCACCACCCTTTTTGCACACCGGCACTGCGCTTGGACCATGTTATTGTTCGTACAACAGACGTTCTGAAACGTTCACGAACAACTGAAGCTTCAGTACGTGTCACTCGCCCATTAAGGTAAAATACGGACGCTCCCGTCTCGTGCGCGGCGCTCGTCAGGGGGGAGATCGCGGCTACCATGGTGTTGCTCTTAGTTCTCTTGGAAAGGCCCTGTACACACCACTTATTCTCGACGATCGAAGTTTTATCGTTGACGAGCGGCCGGATGTCGAGCCGCTCGTCCACGACAGCATTTTGACCGTCGAGGATAAGTGGACTATACACGACCTTTCAAAGGCTGAGGGCAACACCATGGCGGTGCTGTCTTCCCTCCTGACGAGCCCCTCGTCCGTAGTGGAAGCGTCCGTGCGTCAACTTGACGGGTGAATGACGATGTAACACCACGGTGTTGTTCTTAGCCATTTCCGAAAGGTCCTGTACCGACCACATACCCGTAACGATCGAAAATTGGCAAGGCTTTTCACCGTGCGGGTTTTTCTTACGGTGCGGTGCGGTTCGGTGCGAGTTTGCCCAACAGCACCGCAACGAACGATTTTTCCTGTATCAAAACCGCACCGAACCGCAACGTAGGATTCTCAAACATTAGAATCCGGACAGCACCGCACCATGCCATTCGAAAATACAGTATCTGCATCGAACCCCGCCGCTCGACTTAAACAGAAATAAAACTGTGAAAAAACAGAGGACCTTCAACATCAAGTACAGTAGTTGTCTACGGTGCAGGTACGGTGCGGTGCGGGTTTTGATCGGTGTTTTTACTGCACCGCACCGCACGGTACGATTTCAAACCGCACTACACCGGACCGCACCGTATCCAAATCAAACTAATCCGCACCGCACCGCACCGCACCGTACAAGTACAATTCCTGAATACTAAAATCTGTACCGCAGTACCGTTGGTTTCTGTAGATAGACAAATCGCACCGTGGTTCGGTTCTGCTCCGTGAAAAACCTTGAATTTTAGTCGTGGACAAGAGGCCGGATGCCCAGGCGCTGGTCAGCGACAACAACTCGATCGTCAAGGGTGCGTGATATGTATGGGACATTTCGACTATGGCCAAGAGCAACACCATGGCGGCCGCTGCTTCCCTCCTGACGGGCGCCGCGCACAATACGGGGGCACCCGTGCTTCAATTTGACGGATGAGCGACAAAGTACTGAAGCTGCGATAGTTCGTGGCTGTTTCAGGCGCATTACAGTAGAAGTGGTAATAGGGGTAATTGCAGTAGTCGTGGTAGTACTAGTGTAGTAATATACTAGTGGCAGTATTGGCAGCAGCAGTAGTAGTAGTAGTAGTAGTAGTAGGCATAAGTAGTACTGTAGTATTAGGTATAAGTAGTACTGTAGTAGTGGTAGTAGTAGTAGTAGTAGTAGTAGTAGGTATAAGTAGTACTGTAGTAGTGGTAGTAGTAGTGGTAGTGGTAGTAGTAGTAGTAGTAGTGGTAGTAGTGGTAGTAGT
The DNA here is from genome assembly GCA_036873875.1 of Laminaria ephemera. Lineage (NCBI taxonomy): Eukaryota > Phaeophyceae > Laminariales > Laminariaceae > Laminaria > Laminaria ephemera. The sequence goes on along the minus strand of JAYJMJ010123308.1, from coordinate 2,856 downwards.
AGTGGTAGTGGTAGCTGTAGTAGTAGTAGTAGTAGTAGTAGTAGTGGTTTGACACCTTGCGACGTAGACTGCTGCACCGCTGCTAATGCTTCTGCGGTCCTACCTGCACGCCGGTGCGTCATGCTTAGACGGTGTTAGATCTCCGCAAAACAGGTGTTCAGAAAGGTCACGAAAACAAATCAGCTTCAGACGCATGTTACGGTAGAGGTGCACCTAATTTTACTTGAGGAACTCTATACTTCACCTAAACACAAAAGTGAGAAAAAAAGAAAGTACGACCCCATGAACAATCCGATGGCCTATTATAGGCATACAACGAACAACACTGCAAAACAATGATGGCATTCCGACTATATTGGGTTAAGGAGCCCCATCATCCAGAAACTATTTTAGGCAAAAAGTGCCGCCGACGCGTGCTACGATAGAAGTAGCACTTTTTGGCAAAAAGTATGTCTGACTCACGGGGGTTCTCGACTGATGAACTGCGCAATGGCATCGAGATCCCTTTTGCGTTTTACGATACTATGCGTCAAATACCTATTGGCCGTGGAACTGTTCACATCTCTTCGCAGACCTAGGTTTTGGGCGAGGGAATAGCTCAAGGGAGGAGCCTCAGAAACAATAGGTGCACCTCTACCATACTATTAGTAGCATGCGTCTAGCCCTATTCTAGCACGCGTCTTCAGTACATCGTCACTCGTCCTCAAGTTGAATCACGCGAGCGTTCCCGCCATATGCGCGGCGCTCATCGGATGGGAGATCACGGCCCCCATGGCGTCGCTCATAACCATCTCGGGGCTCATAGTCGTCTCGGAATTTTCCTGTACAGACCACTATCAGGGATCGCGGTGCGTGTCCACGAAATGGTGTGGTAGCAGAGGCTAACACTGGAGCTGATATACTCAGCCTGGTGCTGATGAACATGGTATGTAGTTAGAAGAAGAAATCCGTTTGTTAAACCATGGGATCAAAAATGACACACTAACAGATTTTTTGGAGTCTATGTTGGTGCTGTGAGGAGTGACGTCGTGGTTGGCTCTCGTCTTGTGTCATACCGTCTAGACTCGTCTAGACTACTGAACTGTCGGCCTAGCGTCTAGGCCTACCGGGCTGTCGTATTGTGCAACAGTCTAGAATACGTTCTGAGTTCTGATCTCGAACAAGCTAACATTCTCGCCGCGGTTCTTCCCGATAGTGTTTTTAAATAATGTTATAATTAAAACACGTCAGCTGTGAGTTCGACCAGTTGAGTGGTCGATACTCATCGTTGCAAGCTTTGCTTTTTGTAAAAAGTAAAACATATAAAAAGTACGGCGTCAGCTGTGAGTGAGTTCTTCCGATAGGTCTATTATAAAATCTGAAGCAGTCAATACCTCCTATTTTATCCCACCGCGTTGCACCCTGCTGGTGTACATCCATAGGAAATTATAACACAGCAGCTCTGCTGCTACTACCGCTGCCACTGCTAGCAGCGCCTACTTGTACTGAACACTTACTACGTAAACGCTACCCAGCCTACAATTAGCAACCACTTCTATTATCCTCAACGATCAAAGTGGTATCGTAGACGAGCATGACGTTGATTCACGGGCTCCGGTTTCGTGTACGGCGCTCGTCAGATGAGAGACGGCGGCCGCCACGGCGTTGTCCATAGTCTTCGTTGTAAGATCCTGTACAGACTACATCAACGTGCTGCAAGTGTCTTCGTGGGCGACCGGCTGTGTCGACGCAGCGGTCGCCAGGAGGAAGACGGTGACCGCCATCATACTGCTGTTCATACCTATCTTCGAAAGGTTCGCAGCGGTCGCCAGGAGGAAGACGGTGACCGCCATCATACTGTCGTTCATACCCATCTTCGAAAGGTCCTGTACAGACCACTTATCCCCGATGCTGCAAGTGTCTTCGTGGGCGACCGGCTGTGTCGTACAGCCGCTCGTCCACGACAACATTTCCATCGTCGAGGATAAGTGGTCTATACAGGAGCTTTCGAAAATGGGTATGAACAACAGCATAATGGCGGTCACCGTCTTCCTCCTGGCGACCGCTGCGCACGAGACGGGATCGCCCGTGGTTCAATTTGAAGGGCGGGTGACAAGCCGCAAAGTTTCGTGGCCGTTTCGTGCACAGGACAGAAGCAGTAGCAGTAGCCTAATACCTTGAACCTCTACTACAATGTATACTTCTGCTGCCCTTCCTGCACACCGATGCTGCATGCTTGGACGGTATTAGATGTCCGTAGCTCAGGCGCGTTCTGAAACGGTCACCAAACGTTGCATCTTCAGCGCGTCGTCACTCACCCATCAAGCTGAATTACACGGGCCCTCCCGCCTCGTGCGCGCCGCTGTTCGGGTATGAGACCGTGGCCGCCATGGTGTTGCTCTTAGCCATCTGTCTGTGCAGGACCTTTCGAAAATGGCTGAGAGCAACACCATGACAGCCGCCGCCTCCCCTCTGACGAGCACCACGCACGAGAAGGGAACACCTGAGCTTCCAGTTGATGGGTTAGTGACGACGCACTGAAGCTGCAAGTGTTTGTGGCCGTTTCAAGCACAGCAGTACAGTAGTTGTAGCAGCAGTAGCAGTAGTTAGACACCTTGCAGCGTCTACTACTGTACCACTGCCACCTGTTCCGCTGCCCTCTCTGCACACCCACGCTGCACGCTAAGACGGTGTTTAATCTCCGTAGCATAGGCATTCTAAAACGGCCACGAATAAGTCTGGCCGCTCGTCCAAGAACAACAGTTCGATCGTCGAGGACAATGGTTGGTGCAGGAGCCTTCGAACATGGCCAAGAGTAGCACGGTGGTAGTTGTGGTGGTGGTAGCGGTGGTGGTGGTGGTAGCGGTAGTGGTGGTG
>JAYJMJ010123096.1:0-18030 GCA_036873875.1 Laminaria ephemera | reverse complement strand
AGTCCAAACTCTTTCATATCCTTTTTCGTCATGAAGTTCCCATAAATAATCTTGAAGTGCTTGTCTCACTACTGTACCAGCTGGCTGCATAAGAGGTAGTCCTGGACCAATAAGTTCAGAAAAAGAAAATAATTTTAATTTTTGACCTAATATTCTATGATCTCTTTTTTTGGCTTCTTCGAGCATATGTAGATGAGAATCTAATTCTGCTTTATCATTAAATGCATACGCATATATTCTCGTTAATTGTTGATTCTCAGCATTACCTAACCAATATGCTCCTGCAACTCTTGCAAGTTTAAATGAATTAGCATCAAGTTGTTTTGTATTTTCTACATGAGGACCAGTACACATATCTATAAATTTAAGATTCTTCACTTGATCTCCATCTAATTCTTCAAAATTTTCAAAATTATTTTCTTTTAAAAATTCTTGCATTTCACTAGGTTTACCACCTTTTGAAACATTATAATAAAAAGAAATTCTGTCTGATAATTTTTCAGTATTTTTGAAATCTCATGATTCTATTTTATCAACGAGTTCATTTTTGAATCATTCACCCATTGTGTCTAATATTTTTCTTGCTTGAGAAAAATCCACTTCAAATGATTTAAAGTCTTGATTTTGAGTCACTATTTTTTTCATAGATTTTTCTACTTTTTTTAGATCTTTATCTGAAAATTCTACTTCTCCAAAGTCAAAATCATAATAGAATCCGTCTTCAGTATCTGGTCCAGTTGCGATTTTAACACTTGGGAAATTTTGTTTTACAGCTTGAGCCATTATATGTGCCAAGCTATGTCTTTTTGTTGATAATTCAATACTCATATTATTATTTTATTAATTAATTTTTTTATTTTATATATAGTGGAATTTTTATATGTAAAAAATTCTATAAAAAAACTCTACTTTTTATATAAAGCAGAGTTTTTGTTTATTGTTAGATTTCTAATTTCTAATATTCACACAAAAATTCCCTACTTGGTTATCAGTAAAGTTGTAGTAACAGTGATGTTGGTTACAAGTTGTGCTAGGTTCATAGGTCCTTATTAGTAATTAACATAAAAGAATATATCAAAGATTCACTATTTGTCAAAACAGTTTTATTGTAATTGTTATATAATTTATATAATAAAAATTAGTACTTGGTTTTTTTGCTATTTTATTTTTTATTTAGTTCCAATGAAAAATACTCAATTAAAATGATTCAGTTTCGTAGAAATATTAATGATTATCACAATTTTAGCACTGATAAGTGTTGTTGCATATACATCATTTGGTGTAAGACAAAATAAAGCAATAAATACTAAAATTCAATCAGAAATTATTTCTCTCAGTAATGCTTTAATATCAGCAAAACAGGAAAATAATATACTCCCTCAACCTCAATGAAATAGAAATTTCTTCGCTGAAGATACTAGTTATGTACATGATTTTGAAGACAATAATACATTTTGAGTTCATTGATTTATTACTCATAATACTCTTGCAAAAAAATATATTGATATAGTTCCTGTTGACCCTAGAACTGGTTCCTTTTATGCATACTGAAAAACCAAAAAGAATTGACCACTCAATGAAATGTATGAAATTGCATCAGTTATTTGGGATGCAGATACTCCTAAATCATATGTTATTTGAGATTATACAGCAGAAAATGGTCCTTTAAACCTTATCAGAGAATATAATGGTCCTGATTTTGTTTATGAAGATTCTACACTACATTTTCCATATAATCCAAATGAAAGAGTTCTTACAGCTACTATAGATAGTTATACTTGATCGGTAACAATAAATTGACTCAACACTTATTCAGAAAGTGAATTATTGAGTTTTGTATTAAAATCATGAGATACTATAGAAGTAAGTCAAAATTGAGCTATTGAATTATATTATTCGGACTGATCTCGTTCGGTATTATGAGATAACTCAAATAATTCTGTTTTAACTCTACAAAAAATGGAATTTATTCAAGATAACAATATTATAACTGATATTAAATTAGTTTTAGAATCTGGTATGATTTGGAATAAAGCAGCCAGCTTAGATGATGAATCTGGTTTTGAAATATATACTACTGATTCAACAGCAGCAGTAAGATGAACAATATTCTGAGTTCAAAAAAATGGAAATAATTCAGAAATAGTTGTACAAAAATGAAAAGTTGCTGTAAATCAAAATTTAATTTCATCGAATGAAATTATAAAAGAATATATAAAAAATGATGATATAATTCCTAGTTCCCCAATAACTTCTTTACCTTGAATTATTGACTTTGACTCGACAAATCAAGAATCTGTTATTGAAGTCATAAATAATAACCCTGAAAAATGAGCTTCTATTTGAGTAACTGCTATATCAAATAATACTTGATCAATAAATGATATACCAGATGACATTGTAGATACTGTCATAAATAGTACTCCAATAATTAATAACAATATTAAATTTTCACTAAAAGAATATTCTTATTCAACTAATCCTGCAGAAATAAATATTACATTAAATATTCCAAAAAAAGTTTATGAATCAGTTGATTTTTTATTACTTAATGGGAAAGATATAATCTATAAAGATAATAATAATTGGTGAAATCCTGCAGTTTTATCATGAACAATTTACACACAAATATTAGATAACAATACATTAGCTCCAACTAATTCAATAAACGAGTCTCAATTACAAACTCGTTCTAGAAAAGTTAATATTCCAAATAATGTAACCGAATTTATACCAAACAATAACACATGAAATGAGTCTAATTTTTTTGAACAAGGTCCATGAAATAATGCAACTGAATCATTCCAATCAGAACATTCTTTCAAAATTTTTCCTCAAGTAAATGCATCAAATTGATGACTTAATATAGCTGTTAATTTATATGACTATATTACTGAACAAATAAATCAAAATAATCATGATTTCACTATTCAATTAGGAAAAAAATCACTCCATTGAAAAATTCGTCTCACTGAAAAAATTAGATTTACACTTATTGATGATAAATCTTATGAAAATGAAGAAGATGAAAATGAAGAAATAACAGAAGATGAAGTAAGAGAAGAAGAAGATAAGAAACTTGCAGAAAAAAAATGAGTAGAATGAAACTGTGATTGATTTGAATTTACAAATATAAATACTGATACCGTCTGTGCTGATGCAGATAACGATTTAGTAACAGATGGTTGGAACTTGGTTGCTTATGCTCCTTATGATAACTTTTCACATGAACCAAATACTATATCATCTAATAATAGAGAAAAATCATATGGTTTTTATACTTCTACATGAAATATTAATGTTCATTCATTAACAAATACAATTAGTCCAACATGATGAGCATGTAAACCTAAATACAATGTTTTTTCTTTTTTTAACTCAGCATGTGAAGCGTGACTTACAACACTTATCGCAAACAGTATTAATTTTAATTCTTATTCTCATTTAATACAAAAAAATTGAGAAACATGAGTTTTTATTGATAATTTTGCTAATGACTCTAAATTAAAATATGAATTTGATAGTTGATTTAAGAATTTAGAAAATTTTATTTTAGAATTTAATGTCAGAGGATGAGCATTAAAAAGAACTTCTTGAAATTATTTTTTATATAATCATATGAGTGATGACATAATGTTATATATAACTTCTTGAGATTTAAAATTAAAAATTGATGGTGCTAATGCTTGAATAATAGATAGTTCAACAATAGCAAGTAATATAACTAACGATGATAATTATTATAAAATTCACTTAATAAGTGATAATGGTGATTTTAAAATTAAACTCTGAAATAACCAAACTGCCTGATATTTTAAACCAAATATTAAATTAGCACAATATCAATATATTTGAGTACATAGATTTTCTACAAGCTCTCAATGGAATGATATTCTAAATTATATAAAAATTTATATAAAATAAAAAAAGAGCAAATGCTCTTTTTTTATTGATTAAAAATCATCAAAATTATCTAGTGTCATTGTCACTTCCACACTTAATAATCAACTTTCATCTTTGTACTTATATTTCACAGTATCTGTTCATCATGCAGAATTATCAGTTCTAGTATATCTAAATGTAGTTCATGATTCTTCTGAAATTACACCTATTGTTGGTAATTGTGTAAAAATCATTTCTAAATTTGAATCTATAGTATAATCATCTCCCACATTTCACCCTGTGTTTATTAATTTAGTATTACTTAATCAAATATTATCATGAGTATAAGTCACTGATGTATTTGTAACTTGAGGTGCTGTATTAGCAGGATCTAATGATAGAGTTTTTATATCTGCTACAGTAGATGTATTTCCATATTTATCAGTAAAAGTAGCTCTGATTTTAACATCCTCTACATTTGGTGTAGTACAATCAAATGTAACTGTTTTACCAGAATATCTTAAATTATTAATATCTCAAGCTACTGGCACATCTGTATAAAGGTCTGCAAAATGAATACTAGCAGAAGCTAAATCAGAGAAATCTGTTACTGTAATAGTTTGATTAGAACATGCTTGTCATTGTTTATCTAAACCTGCTATAGTATTTGAAGAATATATGGGTTTCTTTTTATCTGCAACTACTGTAATAGTCGCTATATTTGAGTCGACAAAACCATCATTTACTTTATAAGTTATTGTAGCATTTCATGCAGCTCAATCATTAACTATAGCAGAAATATTATTAGAGACATCAACTGTTACTCATGATAAAAGAGTATTATTAAATCCAGTAACACTTACATTTAAATCACTATCTGATTGTTCAGCATCAGATATATTATTATTTGTTTCAGTTTTTAATACTGATATAGATTGTCATGCTGAAGAAGATGTGAAATCAGAAGCTGTTGGTGCAGTGTTAGGTATTACATCTGTTGTAACACTAAATGAACTTGATTGTTTTGCTTCGTATAATCATGTACTTGCATTTCTTGCTTCTCATTTAACGATAGCATAGTATGTCGTATTTGCAACTAATCATGTGAATACTCCATTGACGTTTGTTCATTCTGATATCGTTAATCATGCATCTCTAAATAGTTCTACCGTAACATTTTGTACTCCATCAATATCTGTAAATGTTCCTGTCGTAACATCTAAACTATTATGAGTTTTACTTTCTAGTGTCGGAGCTACTATCACTGTATTTCCATCTGGAGTTACATTCACTTTCACATTAACACTATTCCCAACTTGTTCTCCTGCAATATCAGTTGCAATAAGTGAAACAGTAAATTCAGTATCATCATTTACATCGAATCCTTTCAATACTAATTCATTTCCATCTATTTCAGCATTATTTGCATTTCATTGAATTGAAAAAGTTAATGAGTCTCCATAAGGAGTATCTGAATCTCAGAATCATTCATCTAATAAATTAATTCTTTTTTCTCCTGTTTCAGATATTTCAATTACTTCTGAAAAATCTTTAGCAAAAGGTGCATCATTAATATTTTTAATTTTGATTGGAATTTCTTTTTTAACATCAAATTCACCATCACTTACTTGAAGTGTGATTCTATCATCTTCAGCAAGATTTAGTAATCCAGTTACTCTTAATCATTCAGACGTAAATTCAGTATCTACTTTTAATCCATTTATAAGTACTTGGAAATTTAAATCTTCTAATGCTGTATCAATATCTACTACAATATCTTTTTTAGCAATAATTATTGTTGATTCTTCATCTAGATTAATATTTTCTAGAATAATTTCTGGTGCATCATTTTTTTCTTGAATTTCAATTTCAATATTTGCAACATCAGCTTTTCCTCCTTCGTCTTCGATTCTATATTCAATTACTTGAGTTACACCTGATTTATTTGCAGCAGGAATAAATGTAAATCCTCCTTCAATAAATTTCAATACTCAATATTCTAATTCAATTTCTCCTGAATCAGAAATTTCCATACCATCAACGTGAGTTATTTCTAATTTTCATTGACTTTCTTTATCTGTATCATTTTTTAATAATTCTGTGAAATTAATAGTTTTTTCTGTGTCCTCAGCTGTAGTAAAACTATCATTATTAGCAACTGGTGCATTATTGATATTTTCATCAATATCTCAAATAGAAATTACTTCTCAATTTTGAATATCTAATAATAGTTCTTCTTGATTTATACTACTAATATTATCTGAAATATAATTCAATACTTCTGAAGAAATTAGGTTTTTTAAAAAACCTTCTGTAATAATCTCAGATAAAATAGTACCATTAAAAATATTATTTACAGTAAGAATATTTAAATTCCCTGCATATAATTCAGTTTCAATTTTATTATCATTAAATAGAAATTCATTTTCACTATTTTTATGAAGGTTTCATATATGTTGTTCAGTTTTATAGATTGTTGAACCTTCTAATGTAGGTAATTTTACATGCATTATTTGTGTCCCTACTTGATCTGCTATAATCTCAATTTTTTCACCGGCATACTTTTTAAGTGAAATTGCAGCATTCAAAATATGAAGTTCTGTTCATCTTGCTTCAAAATATTGATCTAATTCTGGTTTATTTGTACGTAATTCACCTGTTAATGCTACACCTAAAGGTATTTTTATATTATATTTTCCTATCAATTTATCATCATTCGATTCATAATACAATTCTCAAACTTCTTTATATAAATCCATAAGGTGTTCTCTTTGATAAACAATTTTTGATTCAGCTTGAAGTCTTTTTGTTTCATTCATTGAAGAGTTATGTGTTGATCTAACAGTAGACTTAGTTGAAAATACATCTCATAAATCTGCTTTAAATTGTAAGCCAAATACATTATCACTTTTTATATTTTCACCACTAATATGAGTTACTCATAAAACAGGGCTTAATTTCCAACCAAAGTCATATCAAATTCATAATCCCGATTCTTGATAATTTCATTGATCTGAATAATGTGCCTGTAATAATAATGATTCTGTCGGTAAATATGAAATTTTTCATTTATATGTTAAATATTGTTCAGAATCTGCAGTTTGACCGTAGGTTTCTCAATAATTTACAAATTTTCAACCTACTGAAAATGTTGAAGATAAGTTATCTAACAACTTAAATTGTGAAGAAATTTCAGCAGTAAACGTTTCAGCTCAAAGTGTAGAAATATTAATTTGATCAACAATAGTTATTTCATTATTTTCGGCAACTCTAAAACCAGTATCTAATTTATTTGCAGCCATATCAAAATAAGCTAATTTCACACTTACAGATTTAACTGAAGAATTAGCCTGATTTTTTGGATAATAATGTAATTCTGCGAATGCATTTTTTTGTTTTTCACTATACTCACCAGAAGGTAGTAAACTCATATCTTGATTAATAATTCATTGGAATTGCGCATCATCTGATATAATATTTTCTAGATTATATTCAAAACCATGTTGTTCATATACACCCGCTCAAAATCTAGCAATTAAGTAATCATTTACTCTTTGAGTCAATTTAAATTGAGCATATTCAGATTTTTCTAAAAATTTTTCATACTCTAAACCAAATGCAGTATTAGGCATATAATAATCTAATCATAGATTATATCATAACTCTTTTGCATTACTATAATTAACAGCTCATGATGCTGCTAATTCATTACCAAATATATCAAATTGTTGGATAGCTCTCGCTGAAGCTCATTGAATTGTTTTGTTAAGCGATACAGATGTATCTTCATCGTTATATCACATAGTTGCTCAAACTCATTCTTTACCAGCTTGAACTCATGCTGAGTATTCATCTTTAGTATATTCAAGCGTTGCAGCAGGATTATCTCAGACTTGAGCTCATACATAGAAATCTTCTCATACTTCCGTTGCTAATCCAATGTTACTATTAGATTTTGAATCTTGAACTTTTACTTTAACACCATTATCAAATAAATGATCTGCTTGAATATTTGTACCAGAATTTTTACTATTAGATACATTGATTTGTGTTTTTCAATAATCAGATGTAATTGATCATCCCGCTTGTTGTTTCCCATCACTAGAAATAGATGCAGAATTTAAATTAATTCAATTTTGTTTTCAATTTTTAACTCTATTATTCTTAACTTCTGATTGATTAATTTTTGAAGGTTTTGCAATCAGAGTTTTTAGAGTATCAATTTGTTGTTTTTCTGATACTTTAATTGACGCAATAATAATATTTATAATAGCTCTATATAATCCATTATTAGCTTCCTTATTTTTCTCTTTATCAATAACTTCTCAGTTATCATCAATACTTAAATCTAGTTTTAATCCTAATGTGTCTATATATTTTTGTCTAGAATCTGTTGAACTATCTAAGTTTAATTGTTGTAATGCAGTAACTATAGATCAGGCATTCATAACTTTTACAGCTAGTTCTGATGAAATATTTGAAACACCTAAATCACTTAAAGAACCTTGAACATTAATATTTGCTCATAGTAGTTTTGAAAAAGAATCTCATGTTTGAAGTGATTCTATTTCTTGATTTTCATTATTTGCTAATGCATTTCATGAAATCAACATAAATCCTGAGATAACGGCTGCTTTTATAGCCTTCATCTTACTTGAAAATAAACTATTTGGTATATTTGATGAATTTTTACTACTTGATGAACTTTTTAATTTATTAAACATTTTTGATATATATTACTTAAATAATTATTAAAGTTTATAAAAAACAATTAGAATTATGCATTTATTTAAGTAATTGTCAAATAAATGCATTTTTTCTGTATTTTTCTTTTATATAACTTATAATTTACTTATTTATTGCGACTTTACAATACTTAGATATTTATATATTGTTTCAAAAATTAGTACAAACAGATATTTTTTTGTCAGAAATACAAAAAATTATCTGTTTGTAAGTAGATTATTTTATTTAAATAATAAGGAATAAATTTTATTTTTTTATTATCATTTTGTTTATAAATCTACGATATATCAGAGTTATTGACATTAAAGTAAATTAAATATTCATATAACTAATGAAAGTATTGTTATTGGTTCTCAAAATATTATAATATATAAATAAGTTATAACTAAAAATAGCGAAAACATGTTGAAAAAAATACTCTCAAATTTTTTGATATTATCAATTTTAATAGGTTTTTTTCCTATTAACTCAGTTTCTGCTGATTTAAATTTAACAAGTTTTGAATTAAATTGATCTGATAGCTCAGATTTTTATTTCAATCCTGATGATACTTTTACTATTCAAGCATATTCAACAAATGATATATGAGAAGATATTAAAAATGCGAGAGTAAAAGTAGAATTTAATAATAATAGTTTTTTCAATTATACTGGTAATGACCAAAAAGCACAAGTTCAATGAGTAGATACATACAACCCAATTTCTTCGTGAGATTATTCTTCTAGCACATGACTAAACACAGCAATTTCAAATGCTAATGTAAGTGTTGGACAGTTTTTAATGTTAAAAAAAATTAACTCATCTCAATCTGCATTTGAAGTATTAGATGCAACTTCTTCATATTCAAATACTATAACTGTAAAATTTGATGCAGAAAAAGGTTCAGATTCTAGTGCGGTATTATGAACGAGTAGTTCGAAAACTATTTATGTGAATGTAAAACCTCATATCATTAGTAAATATTTTGAGAAATCAGGTATCACTACTACTACCATTAAATGAAATTGAGCTGAAGCAGTAGATTTATTTGTAAAAGTAAAAGATTATAATGGTTGTGCAAATATTGATAATAGTAATGTAACTGCTGATTTAAGTTTATTAGGATTATCTTCTAATGAATCATTAATTTATGATTCTTGTGAAGGTGATGGAAAAACTGCAAAATTTAAAAAATCGTGAATTACTACTTTAGCTTCTTTGTGAACTAAAGTTTTTAACCATACAGATTTTTCTTTTTCAGATGAAGATGGAAATTCTATTGACCCAAATGATTCTAACTTTTCAGAAACATGAGAGACAAACTCTGTTTCAATTACTGTAGAATCTCCTTGAGCTCCAGATATTACAAATTTAGGTATAGTAGATGATTATATTTGAGGTCCATGAGAAACTTCAACAACTCTATGATTTTCAGCAAATCAAAGTGGGAATTCAAAAGTAGCTCTTGATAGTTGCACACAAAGTGTTTCAAATAAAATATTTGAAGATACAACAACTTATAGTTGATCAACTATAAAAAATATTATTATTGATAGCTCTAAATTAACTGAGTGAGTGAATAATATATTTGCATGTGTTGATAATGGATTATGAGATATTGGTTCTCATACTTTCAATATTACAAAAGATACTATTATTCCAGAAATAAATCTTCTTGGTTATACTGCAAACATAACTACTTGAAATGTAGCTTTAGATTATACCTGTAATGAAGATTGAGAATATAAAATAGAAGTAACCAATTGATCTGGAACTATTACTGCTGTCGATTATACTAGTACTACATCAGCAAATCAAGTGAATACCTCAATTCCCCATACAGATTTACAACTATGAGAAAATACAATCACAGTATATTGTAGAGATAAGGCAAGTAATCAAATCAGTCAATCAGGTTCAGTAAATAAAGTACCTCCTACTCCTTCTATGGTTTGAGAGCTTACTTGATTTATAGACAATGATATAGACAATAATTGACTCAATTGACTTGATATTAAAATAGATTGGAATAGTTCTATAGGATCTAGTTTTGCTTATTTTGAATCATGGAGGATTTATGTTTTACCTTCATCAACTACTCTCAACACATCAACTCATAATTATATTTGATTAATTGCTGATTCTTGATCTGGATCTTTTATTTGAAATACAATCTTAACAAAAGATTCTGCTTGAAATACTCTTGTAAATGGATCTTCATATAAAGCATATATAGCTATTATGTGAACTTCATGAGAATTATGAACTGCTTGAGAATCTGGAGTCACTACTCTTGTTTCTGATAGTATAGAACAAGCATCTATAGTTTCTGCTGAGTTTATTTCAGACACTCAACTCAAACTTTATACAGATACTACGCTTGATACTGTTTTAGGTTCACATAATGCAAGCTTAATGAGTTTTGATGCTTGATGAAATAAGACAGCTGTTTCTATAGATTCTGTTTCATGACAAAATATAATAGTAAATATTCCTAGTTTAGGAAGCACTGCAACTATTTGAATGAATTTAACTGTTTGAACATGAGCTCTTCATAGTTCAGTGGGATGATATAATAATCTCATTAGTTGAGTAAATATATGAGATAAGCAATCTCCTTTCATATCATGATTCACAAATAATACAGCTGCAAATTACTGAAATTATTATAATGATAATTTAGATTTTTCATGGACATCATGAGAAAATTTAACATCATGAAATACATATATTAGTTTCACAAGAAACTCTTGAAATACAGACAATACAATTCATAAAGCAAATATTACTAATAGTAGTTTATTGTTAGCTTGATCTCATAATTCTTTGATAGAAATAGATTCTAATTCTAACTCAAATGAAGTCCTCTTAACATGTGGAACTACATATACTGCTCAATTTATTTGAAAAGATTCTGCTTGAAATAGCACTTCATCATCTACTATTACAAATATTTGATTTGATAATTGTAATCCAGATATTCCAGTTCAAAATGAATTAACTTTAGAATGATCTTCTGATTTTAATCTCACTTGGAATACAAGTTTAGATGATAATGGAAATGGTTCTGGTATTAGAGATTATACAGTTGAATTATTCTCTGGATCTGGATGTTCTGTTGCTCATACAACATATTCATGAATAAGCACAACTTCTCAAGCTGTTAGTTTAACAAATGGGAATTATTCATGGAATATCAAATCATATGATAACATATGAAATGAAAGTTCAGTTTCTACATGTGATGATTTTGAAGTAAATTCAAATATTCCTACTATTAGTAATAGTAATATTACAGATACTATTCTCAGTAACACAGTTTATGCAAAAGATTGAAATACTGTTGAAATAAAAGCTGATATACTTAATACAGATATAAATAATATCTCTGCAAATCTTGCTGCACTTACTTGAAATACTTGAGATATATCTGTTGCATGTAACTCTCCTACAGCTGGAATAACTTGTAGTTATATTTGAAATACTGTAACTTATTGATTTACATTATGATATGCATGAAGTATTTCAGAATGAGTGAGACAAGTTGATATTATAGCAAAAAATACCAGTTGAATTAACACGAAAAATAAACTTGTTTCTATCACCGTTGATAAAAATAATCCTACGGTAACTAGTAGTGCTATTACTTACCCTAACTGATGAGAAACAGTTGGTTGAACATGAGTGACAATTACATGGAATACAGCAAATGTAAGTGATAGTATTTGATTATCCTCAGTAAAAATTAGTTATTCAAAATGATGAATCGATCAATGAATTATTTGTAATTGAGCAAATGTATGAAGTTGTGTTTGGGATATTACAGCTCTTACATCTGATTCTGATTATTGAGTAGTTTTAACAGCAACTGATCTCGTTTGAAATACTTCTACAGATACATCTAATAGTAACTTTACTATTGATAGAAATGCTCCAGTAGTTCCATCTAATACTATTACATCTCCAAATTGATGAGGTATTTATAAAGGTGGTGAAGTTCTTAATATAACATGGAATGATGCTTGAATTACAGATGCTGGTTGATTAGCAACAAATCCTATTACTCTAGACTATTCAAGCAATAACGGAACTAATTATACTCAAATAGCAACAAATCAAGCAAATGATTGAACATATACATGGACTCTTCCATCTATAAATTCTTCTCAAGTTTTAGCAAAAATTACAGCTGTTGATAATGTAAGTAATTCAAGTAATGATATTTCTGATTCTACTTTTATTATTGATTCAGTTAAACCAAGTCTTAATATTAGTTTTGCCTGAAACTGATGAAATACTCCTCAAAATTGAAAATATATAAATAATACTTGATTAAACCTTACTTTAACCAGTTCTGATAGTTACATGGACAATGTCTATTATACTTTTGAAAATACATCAGATTCAACATATTGGAATGGTTCTGCTTTTACTGGCTGAGTAACTAATAATACATTATGTAGTGATGCTACTAATTTAGGAACAGATAATTCTTGTGATATTATCACTGCAAATATTAGTCCAACTATTATTCATTCTAACAATTATAGAATGATAATATATGCAATCGACGAAGCTTGAAACCTCACAACTTCAACATCAGTTGATTACACTTGAGATACAACTAATCCTGATGTAAATATTTCTAATACTGATGGGATATTTATATCTAGTGATATAAATATTTCTGGTACTTCTTCAGATTGAGATTCTTGAATATCTTCTGTATATGTTCAAATTCAAAAGTGAACAGATTACTGGGATGGTTCTAGTTTTGTAAATAGTTTAGAATCTCTACTAACAAATACTTCAGATAATTATACAAATTGGGATTATAATTTCACTCTTCCTATATGAGATAGTGATGGTCAAGGTTATGTTATTACAGTACTCGCATATGATAATGCTTTTAAAATAAATAATACAAATAGTGATACAATAACTATTACAAAAGATTCAAATGGTCCGACTATTGGAACTGGAGTTATTAGTTCACCTAGTAATTGAGAAATATATTCTTGATGAGATAATATAACAATTAACTGGACTACCTGAATTATAACCGACTGAGTATCATGACTAAAAACAAACCCTATTAAATTAGAATATTTTGATGGATCGAGTTATAACTTAATAGCTGATAATCTAGCAAATAATGGAACATATGCTTGGAATACAATTCCATCTATAGACACCAATAATGCAAGAGTTAGAATTACTTCTACAGATAATGCATGAAATCAATCTTTTCAAAATTCAGACAGTTTTAGTATTGATTCAACTAATCCTAATATAGACAGTATTAAAACTTTAGAAAACAGTATTTCAAACTGAAAAATCAATGCTTTAAAAATAAAATTTTCAGAAAATATTGATGACAGTTCTATCACATTCTGAGATTTTAGTATTGATGGATGATCTATAACTCCAACTGGAATATCAACATGAGGATCAACAGATGATGATGAAATATTATTGTTATTTAATGAAACTTGAGATACTGGAGATACTCCAACTCTACAATATACTGGAACGAGTGTAGTAGATCTCTCAGGAAGAAAATTACAAAATACAGCAACTTTAAATTCTATTGATGAAGCTACTCCTAGAGTTTTAGATATTGAAATATTTGATAATAATTCAAATGGGAAGCTAGATAAAATAGAAGTTACATTCTCAGAAAATTTAAATAGTACTACAATTATATCTGGTTGGAATATTGATAATATTTTATCTGGAATGAGTATTAATTCATTATCTATAACTTGAGATACAATTAACTTATGGTTAGCAGAATCTGATAATTTCGATACTTCAAGTAATAATTTAAGTTTAGATTTATCAAGTTCAATCTACTCAGATACTGCTGGAAATTATACAGAAAATTTCAGCAACGTATCAATAGATGATAAAGCAAAACCTATAAAATTATCTACCAAAACTCTTGATTTAGATAATAATTATAAAGCTGATACTATCAGACTCAATTTCTCAGAAAATATCACATGAGAAGTCTTATGAGAATTTAATATATGAAATCTATCAACAGGAACAACTGTTACATTAGTATGAATTTCATGAACTAATTTAGATTTCACACTCAATGAAACAAGTGAAAATAATGATACTGACAATAGTTTTACCGTAGAATATACAGGTTCTAGTTTATGAGATTCAGTTTGAAATAAAGTTGATACAATAACTTCTCATACATCTGATGATATAATTGGACCAAAAATATTATCTAGAGAAACAATCGATGATAATGATAATGGACAAATTGATGGTATATTAATTACTACCAGTGAAAATTTAAATGATAGTTTTACCAGTACAAATATTTCAGTTGCGTGATACACTGTAAATAGTTATACATCATGAATTGCAAATGATAATATATTCACTATTGATCTTACTGAAAAAAATACTTCAGATACACAAGCGATTCCAGATATTAGAGTAGTGAGCAACACTTCCCTATGAGATATTTGAAATAATATTATTTCAAATGAAATATCAGCAACATCTGCAACAGATAATGTTTGACCAGTTGTAACATGAGCCAGATATGATGAAGTGTCAGCATGAGTAAGTGATGATATTATTTATATAACTTTTTCAGAAGATATTTCTGCTTGATCTATTGATACCTCAATATGATTAGCTAGTAATGATTTTGAAATAACGTTATGATGATCACTATGAGCATCTGCAACTACGAGTATTATCTCAAGTACTCAAGTAAAGATTACTCTATGAGCCTGATCCACTGCACTCACTGCAGGAACATCAAAAATAGGAATTAAAACTTGAGCACTTACAGATGATAACTCAAACATTTCCCCTACTGTCTCAAATAATAACAGAGTTATTGTTTCTGCCTCAGTAATTATTAACGAAGTGATGTATTCAACTGATAGTGATAATCAATATATAGAATTGAAAAATTTATGAAGTTCGAGTGTAGATTTATCTGGTTGGGTTATTGAAAATGCTTGAGGAAACTGAGTTAATCTTAGTATTACATCTGGAACAATTACAGGAAATTGATTTTATCTCATAGCTAAAAAATCATCGTGAGTTAGTTTATTAAACGTAACTCCTGACTTGGTTAGCGAAACTATTAATTTAAATAATACTTCTCAGAATAATTTAATATTAAGTGATGGAGTCACAACATATGATACTGTAGTTGGAAATCCTTGGCCTGCTTGAGATAATATAACCCCAAAATCTATGGAAAGAAAAATAAATCCTGGTGATGGGAGTTTATCCGCTAGCTGGTATACAGCTGAAACTTCAACTTGATTTGATAATATTACTATTAAAGGTACACCTGGTATAGCAAATGTATTTGATTGATTAGCACCTAGTATAGATTCTTACTTCCCTACTCAAAATATACTCTTACCAACAGCATGACATATTCGTTTTGATTATTCAGATGCTGGTGTATGAGTTGATTCTACAACAGCAACTATCAATCTACAAAAATGGAACTGATCAAGCTACTCAGTAGATACAAGTTGATCTGATATTAGTAATACTGATATAAATAATTTGAGATCTATTTATATATTAGAAGATTTAGATTCTGGAAGATATAGAACACAATTTAGTATTGCAGACAATGCCGGTAATACAATCAATGAAGAAATAGTTTTTTATATAGATAATTTTTCAATGAAAATTACTTGATGAAATATCGATATGTGAGATATTACTCCATCAGTAAAACAATTTTCAACTTGAGAAATAACTATTACAGTTAAAACTGTTTGAGCATGATTTGATATTATACAGAATAAATCTGGGTTATTTACTCAATGAATAACAAATATTTGAGATTTTGATTGAAATTACTGATTTGGATATGATCTATATAAAAATGAGAATGGAAGTATATGAAATTATTCTTCAAATATTTCTACTATTAGTAATAATAATATAAGTAATATTACTAATAATATAGATACAAATGGTGTACTAAAAACTTATACATATAAAGTGAAATTTTTAGTAAAAACATGAGGTATGCAATCACCATGAAAATACTCTACAGATATAGATTTTTGAATATCAAATACCTACTAATTATCCTCTATTTAAAGGGATTATATATAATATAAAAGTTTTTAACATAATTATGAAAGTAGTCTTGACTTAATTAAAAGCTATAAGTATAATACTAGAGTTATTAATTAAAATCTATAAAATAGATAGAAATTAATGAACCATGTTTTTGTTTTTATTTTTTTAAAAGTTATTTTATGAAAATTACAATTAAAAAAGCATTGGCTACTATTGCAATGTTAAGTGTTTTAGGAGGATTAGCATTAAACGTAAATGCAGCTGCTATTACTGTTGATTCGGTTACATATAACGGAACTGATACAATTACAGTTACAGATGCAGGTAAAGATTACACAGGTGATGTATTAACAACTTTCAGAGTAACTGATCAAGATGGTAATACAGTTGCAGGTATTGATGTATCTGATGTAACTGAAGCAAGTGGATCTTTTTCTGTAGATGTTACTGCTGAATCAGCAACATTAAATGTGGCCGGTATATATAGTATTGCTTTTGTAACTACTAATGGTGATTTCAGTTCAGAAATTTTTGTTATAGGAAATGCAAATGAAGTTACTGTTACTGCTAACGTATTACCAATTCTAACAATGAAACTTACTGGTGGAGCTGTTGCATTTGGTGATTTAGTTGCTGATACAGCTACTACTTCTGCTAATACAACTGATATTGAAGTAGATACAAATGCTGCAAATTGATATACTTTACAAGTTGCCAATTCAGCTAATGGATTATATAATGGTACTACATCTATTGCTGCAGCTGGAACTAAAGAAGATTTATCTACTGGTTACGGTTATGGTATCAATGCAACTGTAGATGCTGGTGCAACTATAGATGCTGTAGCTTCTGCTAATGCTACTATTAATGCTACTCTATTTGACGGTGGTGCTCAAATTGCTTCAGGTATGAGTTCAACTCCAGCAACTTTAACAAGTTCTACTGGTCCAGTTGCTAATCAAACTACAACTGTTTCTTATCATACTAGAATTTCTGCTTTACAAGAGACTGGTAATTATACAGATACAGTTACATATTCATTATCTGGTTCTTTCTAATCGAAAAAATCATGTAAATTTACAAGAAAAAACTCTCTAAAAATTGGAGAGTTTTTTCTTGTAAAGAGCCATAAAATCATTATAATAAATTATAATTTACATTTATAATTCTTCGCTTAAAAATGCTAAAATTTATCCTTTCAATTTTCACTTTCTTTTTCATATTTATTCCATTTTGATTTGCAGATATTTCTATTTCACCTTTGAAACATGAAATCACAATTGAAAAATGACAATCAGATATCAAAACCATTAAAATTAAAAATGATTGAGA
>JAYJMJ010123095.1:0-45860 GCA_036873875.1 Laminaria ephemera | reverse complement strand
GTGGAAGTGTGGTGAGCTTAAGCTTTATTTTTCCCCATCCGCCGGAGGATAAAAAAAAAAGAAAAAAAAAAAAAGCGGCATTGCGTATTATATCAGGAGCAATACGATTGTTTATCCTTTATATCACTCATAGCGCGTTTTTGATGCTAACTTTGACGAGCTTGTTTTAGAGCTGTAGTCTAGCCACAGAACATAGTGCGGCACTTTTCACAGCGTTTTTATGACAGCTTTGACGAGCTTGTCAGAACCACCGTCGCCAGCCACAGAGAGTAGTGCGGGTCTTCATAATAGCTTTGTTTTTGCTGTTTTTGACGACCTCGTCCGACATTCAGCCACGTAGCTACGGTATAGTACCTTATTATGCTCGTGCAGTCTTCTATCTCTGCTGCAACGTGCGCTCTTTCTTCTGTTCTGCGCAATGCCAGGGGCTAGATCGCACTTTTGAGACCTGTAACCGTGCAAATTCTCTCTCGGCAAACAACAAATACTATCAAATACCAGGTATATTATACTCGTAGCGTATACTTCTAACTTCTTCGCTTCATCGCTTTGTCGCTTTGTTGTTTTCTCATTGTGTCGCTTTGTCACCTTGTCTCTTAGGATCGCAAACTTTCTGTATTGAAGCTGGAGAGAAAGCAGCTGATGATCAAGGACAATGGGGGCATGACGCTCACTATGGTTGCGGCGCAGAGCGGACTGGTGCCGATCATTAGGGCCGTGCTGGCTCGGATCACATCGGCCCAGGCATGTGCATGCTAAGCATTGTGCCGCTCTCGCCGGGGGGAGGGAGTACTCATGTGATGCCGCCCAACTCATTTGTTTGCCATTGACCACGCATGCATCCCATGGGGGGGGGGGCAGTGGGGGAGGGGTTCACAGCATGATATCATAGTCTATATACTTACTACTTAGCGGATGACGCGTGCTACGATAGAGGTAGCACGTTTTTCCTGAAACGGTTTCCGAACGACGAGGCTCCTTAGCCCCAAATCGTCGGAAATATTTTCTGGTTTTTGCAAATATGTTTGGTTGTATACCCTATAGGGCATGGGATTGTTCATCGAGTACCACTTCAATGTTTCTTCAAACCAGTTTTTGTGTGGGGTATAGAGCTAGTCAAGTGAGGAAGGAGCCTCAGAAATACAATGGATGGTGCACCTCTACCATAGCATGCATCGGATCGTAGTCTGTAGTCTTCATACATAACTTATTTTAGATGCCTAATGCACACCAAGACCATGATGTCGGTTTGAATAATTGACACCGCAATGCATCCGTGCGGCCAACGCGTCAGGAGCTCCATTCCGTTTCATGGACATGTTCCATGCCAGCTCACCACCATTAACTGCATGCCACTGATCGAATGCCGGTATTGTCGGCGTCCCCGATGGTCTAGACCTCGTACCCACTATGTTAAAGGTCGATTTCGTTGGTTCGAGCCCCCCTCGAGTTGCACACTCGTACTCGTAGGGACTTTTTCTTGTGCAAAAAATTGACTTGCGGAAAGCGAGAGAGCGTGAGTTTGGCAAAATTCGACAACAATAGACGAGCGTTGGCAATGCTGAATCCTCTGCGCGATAAAAATGAAGGCACGTACCGGGGGGGAGAAGGGACGACACCTGTGACCATTGCTTGTCCAGAAGCTGGAAAGTAAAAGTGAGATAAAGAAAAAACAGACAACAACTGTGTCCTGACGCCGAGCGAAAATTTAATGCATCTTGTGATCCAGCGCATGTGCCTGCCTCGAGTGGCATCTAGTAGGCCGCTGTCGAGGACCCTGTGTTAAGGAATTAGTGGGGTATTAGTCCGTTTGACCACTGGATTGCTGGAAAAAGGTTAACCAATTGCCTACCCAAACTAAGCTTTATAAAACTCTCCCCCCCTGGAACGGCGGGATAGCAAGTCGGCCAGATATACGGGCGGACATATCAATATCCAGGCGGTTCTATTTCCTGGGGATACGGGGGAGAGTATTTTTCAAGTTCGACATGGGGAATTTCTTAAAAGTTTATTATTGGTGGAAGGTGAGATTCGAACTCACGACCCACAAACCCATGGTCTGTCGACGACGCCATTTGTTAAGGTATTAGTGAGGTATTGGTCCGTTTGACCACTGTACACTGGTAAAAGGTTAACCAATTGCCTACCCAAACTAAGCCTTATAACACCTGGCCAAAGCAAACGACGTGGAGCTTCACTTTGTTGATCACGCTGTTCTACAACGCAACATGACTATCTGCCTACAACAAGCCGCGCTGGTGCTCGCTCTGTCAATCTCTCGCTATTGCCCAACAACACATTAGGATCATGATCGACTTCTGGATAGCGACTACAGCGGCAATACGGTGCTCATGCATGCCGCTGGCGCCGGTACAAGTGGGACTTTCGACGCCTTTCTGGGTGCCATCGAGGGGGCATTCTCCGAGGAAGAGGTTAGCGAAACGTGTGCTTCCATGGTTTTGAATGCACTTATTAATACTATAATCAAGTCAAGCCGCATGCTACGGCAATGGCGCGCCATGTTTTTTCGGAGGCTCCTCACTTGAGGAGCTTCATACTTCACCCAAAAAACAAAAAAATATTTTGAGTAAACCGAAAGTGCAACCCGACGACCAAACCCCCCATGGCCTAGGAAAAAAAAACATTATTGCAATAGAAGAATGACATTCCTGTCGAGTTTAGGTTAAGGAGCCCCATCATTCAGAAACAGTATTGTCCCAAAAGTGCTGTTTCTATCGTAGCATGCGTTATATGATAAAACCACTCACCGGCTGTGGGCCGTGCGGGATACCAACTCTGAAGCCAACATTGATTTGATAGGCACGGTTTATCGCTTTACCCCGCTAGATGCAAATTTACACGGTAGACGTGCACCCAAAATCGTCTGAGACTGCTACGTGGAAGAGCTCATAACCTCACCAACAACATGACTTTGACCAAACCAATAACGTGAAAACCGATGAACAATCCCATGGCCTGAGTGTCTAATGGACACTGTTGCAAAGCACAAATGGTATCGTAAAGGTATCGGGGTGCTGCTCAGTCGAAGCTAGTACTGGTACTATACTTCGCCCAAGAAGTGCTACCTCTGTCGTAATACGCGTCGCTAGATTATGCCATTTGCCCCGCATGACGCATTTGTACGACAGGGGTAGCACGTGAATTTTCTGAGGCACCTCACTTGAGGAGCTTGCTACTACTTACTAACCCAAACACTGACCCGAAGAAAAAGTGAAGTTGCGACCCGATGAACAATCCCATGGCCTAGGTCTGGAACGAATGGTGTTGTAAAACACCAGTGGTATTCCAATGTTATGGGGTAGCTCCTCCATTGAGGATCCCCGACAGTTCGATCTATTGTGGGCTTAACGTGCTACCCCTAGCATAGCGCTTGTCGTATATGGAATGAACCGCACAGATAACGTCTTCCCCCCGCCCTGATAGACAGCGCCAGTGACGCCGGCTAACAGAGGAGTAGCACGTTTTCGGTTGAACCGTTTCTGATTGACGGGGCTTGGAATGCCATTTGTCTTTTACAAGACAATTCGTTGTATACCTAGGCCGCGGGATTCTTGATCGGCCGGTGCTTTCGTTGTCTCTCGAAGTTCAATTTCGGGTGAGATATAGAGCTCCTCCTCAAGTGAGTAGCCTCAGAAAAAAGGTGCACCTCTACCGTACGTAGCATGTGTCAACGGCCTGCGCTGAGCATTTCTTCCCCCGCCCTTCGTGTACGGACGTGAAGGTCGAGGAACAGCTGCGGGAGAGATCGGGAAACGGCTGGAATATCCTCATGCACGCGGCGCGGTGCGGAGACCAACTGGGCGTGACGGCTGTCATAAACGCCTGCAAGATTAACATGTTCCCCTCCAAGGTACGACGTATGTACCCGTGTATCCGTGTATGGATGGAGGTGTGTCCGGATAGGGGTAGCCCTGTCAGGACGTAGGCTACGGTATGGGGGGGAACCCCCATTTTCACTACCGAGTTTAGGCTCTCTACGTCACTCGAAACCGGAATAGAAAATCAAAAAAAGGTTTTGTTGGAAGAGCGTGTTCCAGTAAGGGTAGCACCGTTAGGGCTGAGGCTGCGGTAGGGGGGATGTTACACTATCATTTTCGCTGCCGAGTTTGGACCCCGTTCGTCACTCGAAACCGGAGTTAAAAATGGTTTGTTGGAGCAGCGTAACTAAACGGTCTACATATAATATGGCCGTGCATATCGTGGAACCGGATATCACAGAGAATTAGGGCAGCCACTCTCGCGAGTGACCCTGAGCCGCTGAAGCATGAGGCCCTCAAAGTGACTTAAAGGACTACTTTAGCCTTAGTCTTAGGGCAATTTTTTCTAACGGGCGGGGCTCTTCAACTGAGAGGAGCTACTCAGCATCGTTGGAATATATTGTGTGTTGTACACCGTTTCCCAGGTCATGGTACTGTTCATTGGGCTACACATGGTTTTTCAGCTGCCGTGTTTGGGTGTAGCATGAGTGCCTCACGTGAGGAGCCATAGCAAATTTAGGTGCTATCCTTATCGTATACACGTGTTACCCCCCCCGATGAGATACGTGACCACCCCCCTGGTGTTTTTGTGGGGACGCCCGTTACGATACAGGTTGCACGTTCTAGTCAAAACGTTTCTGATGGACGGGGCTTCTCAACCCAGTATCGTTGGGATAGTATTTGTCCTATACAATACAATTCGTTGTATACCTTGGCCATGGGAATGCCCATCGGGTGGCCCTTGCAGTTTCTCTCGATGTAAGATTTCGGGTTAGATCTAGATCTCCTCAAAAGAGGAACCCCAGAATCGGTTTGGGCTACCCTTCCGTAGCACGCGTTTGGGCAGGCCTAGAACCTCCGCGGTAGTCCGAGGCGACGGACACGTCCTACCGTAGGGCTCACACCTTTTGGCCGAACACCCTTTGATTGACGGGGCTCCCCAACCGAGGAACAACCGAATACCTTTTTTAGAGTGGCATCGCTGTTGACCACGACATTCCCTGAAGTGTACATTATCCACTTTTAGGGTGAAATGTAGGACCCCTCCAGTGAAGGGCCTCAACGTTTTCAGGAACACCCTTTGACGCGTGCTACGATAGAGGTAGAACTTTTCGGCTTCTTTTCTTTCTGAATAACGGGCCTCCTTAACCCAAAATCGGACGCACGCATGCTACAAATAGAGGTAGCGCCTTTTGGCGTTTTTGTTTCCGAATAACGGGGCTCCTTGATCCAAAAACGTCGGGATGTCATTCTTGTTTTGCAATGTGATCTTGTTGTGTACCTAGGCGACGGGTTTGTTCATCGGGTTGCACTTTTAGTTTACAAAAAAACAGTTTGTGGATGAAGCACGGAGCTCCTCAAGTGAGGAGTGTCAGAAAAAAGCTGATGCACCTCTATCGTAGCATGTGTCATCGTCGGAATTTCATTCTTGTTTTGCAATATGATTTTTTTGTATACCTAGGCCATAGGTTTGTTTGATCGGGTTGCACTTTCATTCTTCTCAAAATCATTTTTTGGGGTTGAGGTTTAGAGAGCTCCTCAAGTGAGGATCCCGAGAAAAAAAAAGGTGCACCTCTATCGTACCATGTGTCTTGATTAAAAATTATGTTATTAATAGAACATGCTATAACATAAAATCCTCCCGACCGTGGCCACAGCCGGGTCGAAATATTTCGTTTGCAGGGTTCATAGCGCCACAAAGCGCTCGAGTACACCAAACCCTTTTCCGACTTGTGATATAAGATTCAATCCCCACCGGTACGCCTACCCTAGGTTCGGAGCCTCGTCGAAGATATTGATGACGGTGGGAGTACGATATAGCGGAGTTCAGAGTGCCACAGAGTATTTATCCCCACTAAAATCTCTCCCCGCTTTACGGAATGAGATTTAACCGCCGCCCATACGCGTACGCTTCATGGAATGAAGCTTCACCCCCCACCCTGCACTGTGGCCCTATTAATAGGTTCGGAGCCCCGGCGAAATCAACGATGGCGATCTGATTACCTTCCTCGTGCACGCACTTTCTAAATGTTACGTTCAGCGGAGTTCAGAGTGCCCCAGAATGCCCCCAAAAATCTCTCCCTGCTCTATGGAATGAGATTCAACCCCCGCCCATTCGCTGACGCTTCATGGAATGAGATTCACCCCCCACCCTGTACGCTGACCCTATTAAAAGGTGCGCAGCCTCGTCGAAACTTTCTTCGATGGCGATGTGATGACCTTTCGTATGCACGCAGTTTCGTAAAATCGTAAGATAGCAGAGTTCAGAGTGCCACAGAGTGCTTACGCCCACTAAACCCTCTCCCCGCTTCATGGAATGAGATTCAACCCCCGCCTTGATACGCCGATGCGTCGTGGAATGACGTTTAACCCCTGCCTTGTATGCCACTATCAATAGGTTCCGAGCCTCGTCGAAGATAATTGATGGCAATGGGATGACCTTCCTCGTGCAGGCAGCTTTGACGAGGAACTACTTGGATTTAGTGTAGAATTATTTTTCCTGTACTAAAAGGTCACCCCGTGCGTTGTTCGTAATCTTACGTTAGCAGAGTTCAGAGTGCAACCAAGTGCTCGAGTCCACCCAAATCTGACCCCGCTTTACGGCATGAGATTCAACCTCCGCCCTGTATGCCGACCCTACTGACAGGTTCGGAGCCTCGTCGAAGAAGTAGATGGCAATGGTATGACCTTCCTCATGCACGCAGCGTCTTGCTTCAAGCACAGGACCCCTCCCGATGCACGTGCAAGATTCAGGGCCACCACTACGCCCATACGACACAATACCTCCCCGCCGCAAACATCCCTTCCCGTCACCGGAGACCCCTCTGTGTCTGGTGTTACCACTCGTGCTCACGTTGCGCCGCGATCCGGTCGTTTCCATGGCCTTGCCGAGGAGGACAACGTTGAACATGGGGGTGGCGTGTCTCCTACTACGCAGGCTAACATTGGTGACAATCTGAAGGTGTCGGATGACACAAGATATTACGAGATATCTAGGGGACGCGCCGCTCGAATACATCCTTCAGATGTATCAGTGATGGGAGATGGTGATGGGTTTGACGACCAGGCTGCGGCGTTGCTTCAGCGGGGTAAGGGAGCGTTGGACCCGAGTTTGGTGGTGCTCAAGACGGCCTGGGCCACGGTTGAGGGTTTGCTGTGGAAGGAGCAGGTTGGTACCCGTGCGGAGGAGGGGCGGACGCATGCTACGTGGAGGTGCACATATTGTTTTCTGAAGCTCCTCTCTTAACCCTCTCAGCACTAGAACGCTATAGGGCCCATGAAATGGGCCCAAGTTGGTGTGGCAAGACTTGGTTTTAGAGGCATGCTCTTTGAGTGGACTTTGAATGCTCCGCTTACCACGCCAAAGCCTTGAAAAGTGATGTACTGTCTGCTGTGGTGGGTCCAAAAGAGTCCGGGCTCTTTTGACATGGTCGTAGTTGATTATTTTTTGTGCGGTTTCCGAGTGGGTGCTAAGAGGGTTAAGGAGCTCTAAAACGATTTTGAGAAAAAACGACGCATGCTACGGTAGAGGTGCGCCATTTTTTTTCCGAGGTTCCTCATCTGAGGAGCTCCGTACCTCTCACAAAAACTGATTTGGGGAAAAATAAAAAGAGCGAATCGACGAAAAATCCCTTGGCCTAGGTAACCAACGAAAATTGTTGTTGACAGAATACCTAAATTTTCGACGGTTTTGGGTTAAGGAGCGCTGTGAATTAGAAACCCTTTCAGCCAAAAAGTGGTATCTCTATGGTAGCACAAGTCACACGGTGATCAATCAATCTTATGGCCTAGGTATATACCGAATATTAATGAAAAACCCAAATGCGAATCCCCGTTCAAGAAAAATTAAAATCACTGAAGAGTGCTACCACTAAAGTAGGACGCGTCGGCATGCCGAGCCGATCAACACATTTATTTTCATTGTGTTACCCCCCCCCATCATGTCGCACAGAACGTAGTCCTGTATGACGCGTCCTACGATAGAGGTCTTAGCACATTTTGGCTGAAACGTTTTCTGAATGACGGGGCTCCTTAACCCAAAATCGTCGAGAGGTCATTCTTGTTTTGCGATACGATTTCTTTGTATACCTAGGCCAGGGGTTTGTTCATCGGGTTGAAATTTGAGTTTTAACTCAAAATCAGTTCGTGTGTGAAGGTTCAGAGCTCCTCGTGTGAGGAGCCTCAGAAAATAACTCTGGTGCGCCTCTACCGTAGCGTGTGTCGTAAGCGTGACGTCCGTGGTGCACGCCCTTGTCCGCAAGAGGACACAAGCTACCATGGGGGTGCATCTATTGTTTTCTGAGGTTTCTCTGATGATGGTACTAAGTACTGAATGAGGAAACACGTGCTACGGTGGAGGTGCATCATTTTCTTTCTGAGGATCCTCACGTGTGGAGCTCTATATCTCTCACCCAAAAACGGATGTTTAGTAAACTGAAAGTGCAACCCGATGAACAAACCCATGGCCTAGGTATATGCAAAAAACAACATACTGCAAAAACAAGAATGGTATTCCGGCGATTTTTGCGTTAAGGAGCCCCGTCATTCAGAAAGAGAAAATATACCAGGCAGCCAACAAGCGCTACCTCTATTGCAGCACTCGTCAGGAGCTAACGTCTTACCCCACAACTGAATTGGATACATAATGAAAGTACGGCCTGATAAACCATCCCATAGCCTAGTGAATGAACGGGATTATTGCGTGGTTCCTCCTTTGAGAAGCGCCGTGACTAGAAATGTTTTGGCCAAAAACGTGCTACCTTTATCGTAGCACCGCGCGAGAAATATCCACAGGGAGGGTCGTAAGGTTTGTGCGCATGCTACGAAAGAAAAAGTAGCATTTTCCGACTGGAATGGTTTCCCAATGACGAGGATCCTTAACCCCAAATCGTCGGAATTTCACGCTTTTTTTTTGCGACGTATTTCGGTGCGTACGTAGGCCCATGGGATTGTTCGTCGGGGGATAGCCTTTCGTTTTCTCCAAACCAGTTTTTGGGTGAGGTATAGAGCTTCTTAAGTGAGGAGCCTCAGAGAAAAAATGGTGCACCTCTACCGTGTGTCATGCGTCTTCTTGTGTCAGTCGCCTCAACCCGAACACGGTGCCTAGAAAAAGTCGCGTGCTACGATACATGTAGCGCTTTTACGCCAAACTACTTCTGGCTGGCAGACCACCGAAAATCACTGGAATGCCGTTTTTTGTTTGTGCAAAAAAAATTTCTGATATACCTAGGCCATGGGTTTTGTCTGTCGGGTTGCAGAGTTACACGTTCATTATTTCTTAAAGTCGGGTTTCGGGTGAAGTATAGGGCAACTCGAGTATGGAGCGCCAGAAACGTGTAGGTGCATGCGTCAAAAGCTTTGACCTATTTAGGAACAAGACTACGGTAGCAGGGGTACCCACGTTTTCACTGCTGGGGCTGGGCCACTCGCGCGACTAGCCATGTAAGCTGGGTCACTCGCGCGAGTAGCCATGTAATTGACCCAAACACGAACTTCAACATGCTTTGTTGCCGTGGCTTTAAGAAAAAAGAACAAGGCGGCGCATTTCGACAAATCCTAAAGCGCAAAAAGGATTACCTTCGCAGTAAATAGGGTAGCCCCTCGAGCGTGTGACCCTGAGTAACTGAAATAAAGGGCCCCTACCGTAGCCTTAACCAATTTAGCACCGCACTCCCGACATGGGGACAAAACACTTACACAATGACTGTTGCTAGGATAATTGGAGCCAAAAGCGCTACCTCTATCGTAGCACGCGTCCCATTAAAATAGGTAACTTTTCCCCCCTCTCCCAACGCTCATCACCCCCCCCCCACACACACACACCAATTTCGCGAACAGCTACAAGACACGGGTACTTGGGATAGTACCTTGTGGGCGGGCGAAATCTCCTAAGCCGCGCTGTTTATTACAATCAGTTGGCTCAAATACTTCTCTTCGTCGAAGTCTAAACGTTTTTCTTGTGAACGTAATTTTTTTTCCCTGAAACACATGCTACGGTAAAGGTGAGCCATTTTTTTTTCTGAGGCTCCTCACTTGAGGAGCTTCATACCTCACCCAAAACATTATTTTTGAGTAATTTGAAAGGGCAACCCGATGACTAAACCCATGGCCTATAGGTATTAAAAAATATTCAGATGGCAAAACAAGAATGATATTGCAACGATTTTGGGTTAAGGAGCTAAGCCCCGTCATTCAGAAACAAATTTGTCCAAAAGTGCTACCTCTATCGTAGCACGCGTCCTTCCTCCTACACGCCCCATCTCCCTCCCTCCGCACCGCATCCGTGAACAGTTCAAGCTGGCAGATACTTGGTGCCGCGATCTCCTAGCCCATGCAGCAAATGATATGAATTGCTCTAAGCCGCGTGCTCTCTCTTCAAACGTACCACGTATTCCCTTACCGCTCTGTCCGTAAATAAAAGGGCCGTTCAATATTAATATTTATGCCAAACCTGTGCTTACATTTCGGGACAGACTGGCATTTTTGTAGACAAGTAACCTTCCTTTTCTCTCCCATCATACAAACCCAACCACCCTCCCTTCGCACCAGGTTCACGACTAGTTGAAGCTAGCAGATGCTTGCGGCTGCAATGTCCTAATGATGTTCTTGTGTGGACGCATGCTACGGTTGAGGTGCATCATTTTTTCTAAGGTTCCTCACCTCATCAGCCCAATGCCTCATCCAAAACCTGACTTTGAGAAAATATGCAAATGCAACCTGATGGGCGATTCCATGGCCTAGGTACGTAAGGAATAATAGTGCAAAACGCAAATAACGGTGTTGTTCTATTCCTTGGCTTACTAGCCCCCGTGAATTAGGAATGTTTCTGTCCAAGAGTGCTACCTCTATCGCAGAACGCATCTGTGCGTATACGTTTCCTTTCTCCTTCTGCCAACCTCGTAACCTTTCCTCTTTTTGCCAGATTCGGAAACAGCTGAAGATGGCGGATACTTGGGGCCGCAATCTACTGATCCATGCCGTTCGGTCAGGGCGTACTCATGTCTTTGAGGCGGTTTTCAACGCTATGCGGGAGCATCTTCTTGACCCTGAGGTGAGACCCAACATAATTTCACGCGAAAGGAACCAACGTTTGGAATTTCCCACATACAATATCAACATGTCACAGAACCAGCGTTCCATATTTACTCTACACCAACGCGTTTCACGGGCCACGACAGGGTACGAGGGTCGGGTCAAGACCTTTTCAAATTATGGCGGGTCGAGATGCGTCGGGTCAAAAGGTGTACGAAATCTCACGGGTCGGGTCAGGTCGAGTCAGGAGTTTTTCGAACACTACGGGTCGGGTCGGGTCGGGTCGGGTCACCCTAACCGGACCCGACCCGCAGTTAGTAACCCGACCAGTGAAAAACCCTGCAATACATCATGCATGCCGTGTGACAGGAACCAGCGTTCGATATCTCCATTACATACTACTTCCGTCCGATGAACTATTTGTGATCGCATTGGTTTAGGACCACCACTAAATATTGGAGGGAACATTTTGTTGATACCGAGGTAGGCTCAAACCATTTCAATGCGAAATGAACCATCATTTGATCGCTCCCATACGCAATCAATGCTTTCATGTGACAGGAACCAACGTTCGATATTTCAGGACTATTCATGGTGCGGGTTTATCTTACGATGCGGTGCGGCTTTGTGCGGCTTTACCGAATCGCACCGCACCGTACCGTACAATTTTGTCTTTTAGCAAAACCGCATCGACCCGCACCGTACGATTCTAAAACCCAGCATCCGTCCCGAACCGCACCGGACCGTCTAATTCTAAACACCAGAACTCGCACCGAACCGTACCGTTTGACGTCTCACAAAAATAAAGACCGTGAAAAAGCCGGGGAGGGCTTTAAAAGCAAGTAGTTTTACACACGGTGCAGGTACGGTGCGGTCCCGCGCGGGTTTGATCGGTTTTAACCGCACTTAATCGCACCGTATCATTCTCAAAAAAAAATCACAACCGCACCGAACCGCGCACCACATCGTGTGACTTCGAAAATATGAATAACACACCGTGGTTCGGTTCCACGCCGTGAACAACCTTGCTATCTTTCCCATACCTGGTACGTAATGGACGCGTAGTACGACAATGGTAGCACGTTTGGGCTGAAACGGTTTCTGAATGACGGGGCACCTTATCCCAACTTCGTCGGAATTTCATTCTTTTTTTTGGAAATGTGTTTCGTTGTATACCTAGGCCGTGCAATTGTTCACCGGGGAGCACTTTTATTTTTCCCCAAATATATTTTTTTTGGGTGAGGTATAGAGCTCCTCAATTGAGGAGCCCCAGAAAAAAAGTGGTGCACCGATACCGTAGCATGCGTAAACGCTTCCATGCGATGCACTGTTTTTACCTTTGTTGTCTCATTGATTTAGGCCAAGGAATATAGTGTACCCTGGTATTGAATAATATTGTACGCCCAAATGGTATCTCAACTGTGTACACCACGCTAAATCCAAGGTAAATCAATCGGAAGATCCAGCCTCGGCTTGATCTACCCTAGCTGTTATATAGAGTATGATCATTCCTCAGTTCAAGATCCCCGCCAGTAAGAAATAATTCACCCAAACGTGTTACTGCTGTACCCTTTTGGTATATTAGCACCCGTCAGATATACGCCACATTTCGTCCCCCCATGCCGTACATGGTACAGCAGTAGTCGTCACTCAATATGCGCCGGCATGTGCCAGTCGGAAGTGCCGGCACTATAGCGGCAACCAGCACTACTCCGGATGCCGCCACTATATATACTGGTTGTTCTCCTCTGTGCCAACCGATGTCACGGGCGCTATAGCGAGCAACCGGCACTACTCAACCCGCACTGTAGAGGGACCTCTACTTCACAGCCAAACACCACAAAAAATGTTATGTGTATATCTGTTTGTTTGGGACCCACTCCACTGGCAAATTCGCTTGCAGCTCACTATGTAAAATATCCGCAGCACAAACGATTAGCTGGTACTCTACACGACGAAAACAACACCAGACCAAAGAACACACGACGGATGTCGACAAAGAAAACAAAAAACCGATCGATTGTTTTTTTTTTCCCCCGTTCACAAAGTAAATGCACCTTTGAATAAACCTACCGTCCGACGCTGCGGTGCGCTACGAAAACACAAACGCAGACAGACAGGCTAATGGATGTGGACAAAGAAGATAACAACCAATCTATCATGGAGGACGCACTGGATGTCGCTCCAAGGGAGATGGTGTCGCTCGTTGCCAAAAGGGACCAGGAGCTCAAGGTATGTCGCGTGTCAATCGCATCATGTATGCGCCCTCCAAGCCCTCTTTAAAACTACGAAGATTATCCCGCATCAACTGCGAGTGGTTTGTTCCCAAACATCTGCCATGACTCGTGCTACGAACTGCAAGTGGTTTGTTCCCAAACACCTGCCATGACGCGCGCTACCATAGATATAGCACTTTTTGGTTTGTTTCTGTTTCTGAATGACGGGGCTCCTTAGCCCAGCCTCGTCGGAATGTGATTCTTATTTTGCACTACGTATGCATGTTTTTTTATGCCTAGACCATGGGTTTGGTCATCCGGTTGCGCTTTCGGTTTACTCAAGATACGTTTTTGGGTGAAGTATGAAGTTCCTCAAGTGAGGAGCCTCAGAAAAAAACATGGTGCACCTTGGCCGTAGCAGGTGTCCTCTACCTGGTATTTCTTACCATGCTCATCAGGTATGCGCTCTCCGCCCCCTGCTTCACACGGAGCTTCAAGATTATTACGTTTGTTTTTGTTGGAGGCATGCTATGGTAGGGGTGCATGTGAAATACATCGTTACTCCTCGCTTGGGGAGCTCCGTACCTACTTTGCGAAGACATCGTGCAAGCCGATCAACAATCTCATGGGACTAGGTGTGTATCAAGTAACATTGTGACACATTATATAGCGACGCTTGCTACGAGAAGGGCAGAGCGTTTGGTCTGAAACCTTTCTGAACGATGGGGTCCTTCGCCTGACGAACTGCCCAATGTTACGCTGGACCGACATGCTTGTCTTACCAGGGCAGAATAGTATTATTCGTCCTGTAACTGGAATGAGGTTGCCCACTTACAGTGTTTCCCAAAAATATGTTTTTGGGCGAGACATGAAGCTCCTTAAGAGAGAAACCTCCGAACCAACATGGTGCACCTGTACCGTAGCATGCGTCTGGTATCGGTATCCCGTCGAGCATGGGTAGTTCCTCAGTTGAGTTGTCTTTGGTCAATCATAAATATTTCGGCCAAGACGTGCTAGCCCCCTCGCAGCACTCGTGGTTGGAGATACACCACAACCGCCGAGCTAGCAGTTTTCGTTGTTGACGCGTGCTACGATAGAGGTAGCCCTTTCTGTCTGAAACGTTTTCTGAATGACGGGGCTCCTTAACCCAAGATCGTCTGAATTTCACTTTTATTTTTTGCAATAATTGTCGTTATATACCTAGGCCATGGGATTTTTCATCGGGTAGCAGTTTTATTTTTCCCCAAATCAACCTCTACCGTAGTATGCGTTTGTTGAGCCTGGACCTCAGATTTACCCCCCCAAGGGTTGCAACCCCTCTGGTCACGATAAGGGTAACGCTGTTTGGCCAAACTGTTTCTGATGGCTGACCAGCGAGCAACTGCCCAAGATCGTTAGAATACAGTTTGCTTTTAGCGAGCTTACTTGTGGTACACCTACGCCTTGGGGCTGTTCATCGGGCTGCACTTTCCTTTTTTCTCAAAAAGTCAGGTTTTGGGTGAAGTATTAGAGTTCCTCAAGTGAGGAGCCTCGGAACGTGAAGGCGGTCCTCCACCGCAGCATGTATCTGCTACGGTGGAGATGATCAATCGTGGTCTGAGGCTCCTCACTTGAGGATCTCTATACATCAACCAAGAAGCAATTTTGACAAAAACGAAAGTACAATCCGATGACGAATCCCATGGCTTGGTTATATACGAAGTATACATCGAACAAATATTCAAAACAAGAACGATATTCCGACGCTTGCTTTCGGGTTGACGCGTGCTACGATAGAGGTAGCACTTTCTGTCTGGGACGGTTTCTGAACGACGGGGGCTCCTTAACCCAAAATCCTCGGAATTTCACTCTTTTTTTTTTGCAATAATTTTCGTTGTATGCCTAGGCCATGATATTTGTTTTCATCGGGTAGCATTTCTTTTTCGCCCCAAATCAATTTTTGGGGGAGGTATAGAGCTCCTCAAGTGAGGAGAGGAAAATAACAAAAGCTGCACCTCTACCGTAGCATGCTTCGTATTTTCAAAACACATTCGGTTACAATGTGTTGCTCCTATCGCAGCACGCGTCAAAATCTGGTTGTTGCGCTGTTTCCGCATGTGCAGGCAGGCGTTGCCTCACCCCCCTTATCGAGGAGTGGGGTGTGCTTCTCGGCATAAGCAACCCCCCGCGACACTTTTACCATTGCTTGGATATGGCAGCACGATATATGACTGGAGTCTCGCACTCGGAAGGTGTCATAAATGTAGGATTCGGCCCCCCGTCGTTTTTGCAGTTGTGATAGGGTGGCTTGGACGTGCTGTCCACAGAAGTGCGTGCTAAGCACTGCAGTGGACACAACGCCGAACGCACACCAGCATATTGTTCTTGCTGCCGAGCCAAGAGGTGTCCGGCGCGTCATAGAAAGTACGCGGGTATTCCCGAGCGCCCCTGGTTCCACGAAGTGAGCTATGCCGTGGTAGTGATTGCACTTTTGAGCTCGCATGTTTCTCGCTACCAATATACCTACAGGTGTCGATGCGAGATGTACGACAGGTGTCGCTAGATATAGATACCTAGAAGCGTGCTACGATAGAGGTAGCCCTTTTGGGCTGAGAAAAAAATGAAAGTCTGAATGACGGGGCTCCTTGCCCCAAACTCGTCGGAATGTCGACATGGTTAGTAAAAACAGTGGGACATGTAGGTTTTTATGTATATCGTAGGTCCTGATTACTAAGGTCCTCCGTAAATAGCATTCGTTTCTTTTCTTTTTTGTTTTTTTTTTGTGGGATTGTGTATATATGGGGCATAGCTTAAATTTGTCTCTCATGCCTGTTGTTGGGTGAGGTATTTTGTACAGCTCCTCGACTGAGGGGCCGCAGAAAAAAAATGCGGTATTTTACGGTAGCCCGCGTCAAGTGTACTGCTGCAACGATTTACTTTGTGTCGTACGTCGACGCGTGCTACGATAGAGGTAGCACTTTTGTGGCTGAAACGGTTTCTGAATGACAGGGCTCCTTAACTCAAAACCGTCGGAATTTCGGTATCTGTTTTACAACAACTTTCGCTGTATACCTAGCTAGGTCATGGGAAATTTTTCATCGGGTAGCACTTTTTACTTTTTTCCCCAAAAAATCGTTTTTTTTTTGGGAGAGGTATGGAGCTCCTCAGGTGAGGGGCCTCAGAAAAAAAGGTGGTGCACCTTTGTCCTAGCACTCGTCCGTCGTTCCACAGGAGAAGATGCCGAGTGCAGTGGACGAAGCTAGCAGCAGTAGTCCGCCTTCTTCGTCGATTCTGGTCCAAGTCTCCTCTAGTGATGGTCCTCGCGATAATCGGTTCGTCTAAGATACGTGCTACGATCGAGGTGCACCTTCTTCTTCTAAGGTTCCACTCCTGAGGAGCTCTGCACCTCTCCCAAGTACCAGCCTTGAGAAAATGTGTGAGCTTAAGCCGATGAATACGCCCGTGGCCCATGTACACAACGAATAATATCGCAAAAACAAGGATGGCACTCCGACGCTGTCGGTTTAAGGAGGCCCGTCATTCAGAAACGAGGTTTGGGGACGAAGTGCTACCTCTGTCGTCGTAGCACGCGTTCTAATCGCTTGTCGTGCGTCAGAAAGCGATCGCCCAAGAGGAGCGAGCATCCACCATCGAGGAAATGAAGACCACTACACTACGACAAAACGCTCACAAAGACCACCGAAACGTTGTCGTTGGTTGTCCTCCTCTCGTGATGGTGGTCGTGATGTTCGACTAAATGGCAACCCACTCTTTTATCGTTTTTTATTCTACTCTAGTGACGGTGGTCGTACTATTCGAATGACCGCTTTTTTGTGCCACAGAAAGCGATCGCCCAAGAGGAGCGAGCATCAACCATCCAGGCCAAGATGCAGTCCTTCATTCCGGGAAAGCTTATCGTGGTGAGTAAGACGTATGCAACGGTAGGGAGAGCAGTTTTTGCCTAATCTTGTTTCTGAATGACGGGGCTCCTAAACCCGAAATCGTAGAAATGTGGTTCTAATTTTTCAACAATATTTGTTTTTTAGCACCTACGAGTAGGCCATGGGATTGTTCATCGGGTTGCACTTCCATTTTTCTCAAAATTACGTTTTAGACGCGTGCTACGATAGAGGTAGCACGTTTGGACAATTTTGTTTCTGAATGATGGGGCTCCTTAACCCCAACCAAAATCATCCGAATGTCATTCTTGTTTTGCAATATGAATGTTTTCTATACCTAGGCCATGGGTGGGTTTGGTGATCGGGATGCACTTTCCGTATACTCAAAATGTGTTTTTGGGTGAAGTATGAAGCTCTCCCAAGTGAGGAGCCTCAGAAAAAAACATGGGGCGCCTTTACCGTAGCGTGTGTCTTGACTTGATTATAGTATATATACCTGTAGGGAGCTCCTCAAGTGAGGAGCCTCCGAAAAATACGATGCACGTTTTACCGTTGCATGTGTTTGAAGGCCCTTACGATAGATGGTCTGCACTCTGGCGGCGTTGGGTTTGTAGTCCACAACAGCAGTACCAACTTATTGGACGCCTCTTTAGATGTCGCATAAGTCGCTTACATTCTCTGTTGGTTTGGGAACGATAGGGTTAGCACTGTTAGCAAAACAAGAAGAGCGGATGGCGGATTACGATGTGTGTTTACTGTTTTTTGTCGTGATGTAACTGGGCCTCGGGAAAATGATCGTTGGGTTGCACTTGCAATTTGTCTCCAAGTCCGATTCTGGGCGAGGTGCAGATTTGAGCACCTCACTTGAGAAGTCTCAGAAATTGTAGGTGCACCGCTACCGTGGGCATGAATCTTGAATGTCTGTTTTTATGAAGCACTAGTAGTTTACGCTTCCCGTTGGCTCGGGTGTTCTTCTATGTGCTGAACTGTGGAGAGCCGACGCTCTTGCGCCAACAGCAGGCTATTGATGAGGTCGCTAAAGCTGGATACCCTCCAAGGGGAAAAACGTCCTCTTAATCTCCGTCGCGGTTGCTGTCCGGAATGTGCTTGCTTGTCAACAGATATTCCAGCTGCTGCTGCCGGAGACAGGGGGCGGTAGTGGCGCTTTAATCTTACTGCTGCTGCTGACTGCCATAGCACCGTTGCTGACGTGGGCTAGCGACCTGGTCTCCAGGGACAAGCCTCCCCTCACAAAAGACGCAAGGTATAACAGACGCATGCTACTGTAGAAGCACACCATTTGTTTCTAAGTCACTTGAGGAGCTTTAGATCTCTTCCAAAAAGTGATTTGGGTAAAACTAAAACGGCTACCCGATGAACAATCCCATGGCTTAGGTATACAACGAAAATCCTGCAAAACAGTAACGAAATTCCGACGAAATTGGGTTAAGGAGCCCCGTCATTCAGAAACAAAAACAAAAACGACAAAAAGTGCAACCTCTATCGTACTATTAGTAGCACGCGTCTACACAGCACACCGCCACCTTTTGGATTGGGCATGATTTTATCGACAAACGCTACGGTAGGGAGGGTGCCCCCGTTTTCATTTCGACCATTCTATCAAACGTTTCGATGGCGGCACAGTGCAGTAAACAATAGCGTGGTTGCGACGTACCAACCATGGTTGGATAGGAGTTGGGTAGGAAACATAAAATAACAGTATTGAAACCGTCGAAATCACAATCCAAGGCCAACCCAACCCAACCCACGAAAAACCAGCGAAAAATTAGGTTAGTGTTTTTT
This sequence comes from Laminaria ephemera, assembly GCA_036873875.1. Taxonomy (NCBI): domain Eukaryota; class Phaeophyceae; order Laminariales; family Laminariaceae; genus Laminaria; species Laminaria ephemera. The sequence continues at coordinate 26,933 of JAYJMJ010123095.1, read as the reverse complement.
TCCCCATCGCTATTATAAGTTTTCACTTTTTTTTTCGTGGGTTGATTGGCCTTGGGCTATGAAATTCGTCGGTACAATTTTTACATTTTTTCTAACCAACAGAGTTTGGAAATCGCAAAGACCCTATTGGAGCATGTAGCAATAGGGTAACCTCTCGCCCGAATGGCCCCAAGCTGCAAAGCAATGGGGTAGGCACTCTTGCAAGTGGCCCGGGGCCGCTGTCATAAAATACCCTAACGCCAATAAGTCCCCCCCCTACGGTAGCGTTGGTCTGTCGCGTCACCTCTTCCCTGCCCGTACGCATCATAATGTCCGATTGAATGTCAACCTTACTTGCACGAAATGCACCCTAACCTCTCATACAGCGTATGTCACGCCAATATCTCAATGCGGCGTTGCCTTTATCGTACTGCTGTTTCTGAATGCCATGGTGCCGTTATTGACGTGGGCCGGCGCAGCCTCCCCTCCTCATACAAGTCTCCCGTACGTTAAGGCGCAAGGTAACACAACACGGTCAGCCGTACGTAACATGCGATGCTACTTGTGTTAGGAGCGTGAGAAACAATAGCTGCCCCTGCCACGGTGGCAAGGGTCATCGGCAAAGGAGTGTTGCTCACTCTGACGGGGCACGACAGTTTCGAACTGGGATGAGGAGTTCACGTGTGTGTATCCTGCGTCTCGTAGCATCTAGAGACAACTCACTTCGTTGGCTAAGGCGCACGCATGGGTTCCCGCTGGCTGTATATAGCACCACCGACCAGCTTACGCAGTCACGTGACTGGTGTGGTGGGTACATGATTGGCTTCCCAGCTCTGTAACGAACATATTCTTCTGACTTACTATAATCACTATAATCAACACACACGCTACGACAAAGGTGCACCGTGTGTTTTCTGAGTCTCATCACTTGAGGAGCTCAATACCTCACCCAAAAGTGCAATCCGATGACCGGACCCGTGGCCTATTTACGGAGGACCACAGTAATGAGGACCCACGATATACACAAAAACCTATATATTCCACTGCTTTTACTAACAATTTTTGGTCCTCATTACTAGGTTACTACAGTATGTTCCCCCGTAAAATAGGTATAAAATAGATTCATATTGCAAAACAAGAATGACATGTCGGCGATTTTGGGTTAAGGAGTCCCGTCATTCAGAAACAAAAACGCTAAAAAGGGCTACCTCTATCGTACCACGCGTGTTTGTGTCATATCGTGCATTGCTCCCAACAAAAAAAATCGCCCCTGCCCGACGACGTGTGTTCAGGCATTCGAAGATCAAGAATCTGCTATCCGCGCCGGCCATATTCTTTTGGGGCATCGGGACTAGTGACGTCGGGAAGGACGCCCTGGGCTGGTCGAGCACGTCTAGCGCCGCCGCTCTCGCCGTCGCGACAATCGTGATTCCTGGACTGGATGCTTTCTGCGCCAACCAGAGGGTAGAGCAGTGGTTTGACAGGGTAAGCGAGGCGTGCAATGACTGGGGTAGCACTTTGTGTAGTTACTATTATTATTGCTGCTGTTAATATTCTTGTTGCTATGATGATTCTTATAATTTTTAGTGTTATATACCAGGTATATTTTATTTGATACCAGGAATCGCTTAATTTTATTCCTAGTATTACTCATAATACCAGGTATTATTGTTGTTCCTATTGACAGTGTTATACCTGGTGAAGTTTTTTATTGAATGTTTTATTGTTATACCTGGTATATATTTTTAGTATTGTGCTCTCGCCATCGCGACGATCGTTAATGCCGGTCTGGATGTTTTCTACGCCGACCAGAGAGTCGAGCACAGGTTCGACAGGGTAAGCTTGAGACACATGCTCCAATAGGGGATATACCAAAGCCTTTGGTGTAGGGGATGCACTATTAATAATATCATGCATAGCCGTAGTCGTAGGACCGTAGACCCTCACATCCTTACAATGCTGGGATGGAGAACGTCGGGTGTTCTCCGACCAGGCTAGGCCATGCTGCGGTAGGGCGGGGGAGGGGCGGGGGTACTCATTTGTTGCTTGCCTTAGTCATTTGATCATTGACCACGCATGCATCCCTTTCGAGACAGGGTGCCGTAGGGGGGTCTCTTTTGGCGCGTACTTTTTTAGCGAGGCAAGGGCTTATTTTTTTCAGTATCGGAGCCACTCGTGCGAGTGGCTAGAGTGGTTACTGTGTCCTTTTTGAGTTTTTGAGTTTCTTGGTATTATTATGCACCGCCATGGAACAATTGTATAAGTTGCGCTTGCAAAGAAATTTAAGCCGTGGCCCTGGTAGGGCGTTTTTTATTCTACCGTATTATTTCTGACTGTCTTGGTTCCTCAGCTGAGGAGCTATTATACCTGGTACCGAATGTCGTTGTTGGAATGCCAATTATGTTTTTTCGGTATTGTTTCGATGAGTATCAACCACTCAACTGGTCGAAGCCGCAGCTGACGCATTTGAAATGTTTATATAAATATGTTTTTGTTGTTGGACAGTCTACACGTACACTGTAGGCCATATGGGATTGTTCATCGAGTTCGACTTTAATTTTTCCACTTAAAGCCATTTGTCGGGTGAGGTATCGAGCCCCGCAAGTGGCGAGTCTCAGAAAACAGAGGCGTGTACTATGCGTCAACAGGCTGGGGCATGCCGCCAGGTACCATGCAGTTAGAAAACACACACACAACATCGGCGGGGGCGTTCGTGCCCCACGAGAAGTTGGAATTCCTTAGGGCAGAGGCTCGTGAGCGTAGCATGCGTGCTACGATAGAGGTAGCACTGTTTGCCTAAAATATTTTCTGGATGACGAGGCTCCTTAGCCCAAAAGCGTCGGAGTGCCATCCTAGTTTAGCGATATTATGCGTTGTGTACCTGGACCGTGAGAGTGTTCATTGAAACAATGATGCGTGTCGAGGCTCTGTCTCTGTGATGATAAGAGTTTCGGAGGTGGCACCGAGTGTCTGTGAAGATCACTTGTGAAGAAGAAATAAGAGGCTTTGGAAAATGGTTATTGTAGGCCAGAAGGGGAAACCAAAGAAGAGAAGAAAGAAGATGAAAGGAAGATGGAAAGGAGATGGAAAGGAGTGATCGAGGTAGGGTTGACCGCCACCTGATCCTCACGGGACAATGCCCATGCTACAGGCAGATGTATCCTATGGGCTGTTGAACTGGCCGACAGCGCGTTCTACAGTACTGTTCCCTGAACTGTTCCGTACAACGTTCCCTGATACTCATGGTGGTAAGCTAGTTGCCCTATACTATTGACGCCTGCCACAATAGAGGTAGCATTTTTCGGCTAAAACGTTTCTGATAGATGGGGCTCCTTAACCCCAAATTGTCGCAGTTTCATTCTGATTTTGGAAAAATATTCGTTATATACCTAGGCCATGGGATTGTTCATCGGGTGGTACTTCATTTTTCCCCAAATCCTTTTTTTTTGTTTTAGCTACAGAGTTCCCCAAGTGAGGAGCCTCAGAAGAAAAAAGGGTGCACCTCTACCGTAGCATGCGTCTATTTCTAAGATCAATTTCCCGATAAAGGTAAGTTGAATACAGTATACCGGCGAGAAGGACCAACCGTTCGTCTCGCCGCACATTTCATTTCCCTGCATCTAGGATAAGACACCCAGTTTACTCAAGAGTAATGACCGCAGACGCGTGCCACGATAGGGGTAGCATTTGTTTGTCTGAAACGTTTTCTGAATGACGGGGCTTCTCAACCCAAAATCGTTGGAATTCCGGTAATAATAAAGAAAAATCGTTGTCTACCTAGGCCATGGGATTTTTCATCGGGTAGCACTTTTAAGTTTTCCCCAAATCAGTTTTTTGGGAGAGATATAGAGCTCTTCATGTGAGGATCCTCAGAAAAAAAGGGTGCGCCTCTACTGCAGTATGCGTGTGCACATCAACTAGATACAACTAGATACGAGTGGACTGCAAAAACAATCTTCCAATATGCCCCCTTGATGAGAAGTCAGTAGCTAGAGGAACCTGATACTCAAAACAATAAACAAAAATGGTACGACATGTTCACACCTGTGTACGAACAGCGGCAATATGGATGTAGCCATGTCACTCAGAGAATCAAAATATGAACGGAACATGTTCAGGCCTACGTATGAACAGCGGCAATGTGGATGGACTCACGTTACAAAATATTCGCGGTGTAATTGCCAGCAAGACATGCTCTAGAATGAAGCGCAAACCCTTCTGCTGGGTGTTCAACACGCCCCCTGAATGGATACGTAGAGCCACATGAAACGGACTAAAATAGAAAACTGTGGACGCTCGTCCAGTACAGCGAAAATGCGTACTATTCGGTTTTGTGTATGTACGTAGCCCGTATCCCAATTTTCGTCGGCTTTAGCTCACACACATTTTCTACATTGGTTTTACGGTAGTAGGGGAGATGTTATGGTATACCCATATTTTCACTATCGGGTATAGGCCACTCGCGCTTATAGCTCACATCCTCAGTCAAAAACGGATTTAATCCCATTTTGTTGGCGAAGCGCATTAAAACCTATTCCACGGCGGTGCTTACCGAGAAACTGAAGAGCACGCACCACATACCAAGTAGATAGCTACTCGCACCTGTGGCTCTGAGCCGCTGCAAAATGATGCCCTACATGTCCCCCCCTCTACCGTAGACTGGGTCGGTACAGAGCTCCTCAGGTTCAAAGAGGGCGCGCCTCTTCCGTAGCACGTGTCGTAGATGCATTACGTAGCCCGCTAATTCCTACCGCCGGTCAATCTCGGACATCAGCCTAAACCAGCACGCCTCCCACGCCCTTCCATTTTCGTCGTGTGTTTTACTTCTTCTGGTTGTCTCGCAGGGGTCCTGCCAAGATTGGCGCTTCTCTAAAAAGGTAAGTTTATGCGTCGACACACGCTACGGTAGAGGGACACCAATGGGATTATGAGGCTCTTCACTTGAGGAGCTCTGTACCTCACCCTAAAAACGGATTTTGGAGAAAAACAAAAAGTTCTACCCAATGAGCAATCCCATGGCCTAGGTATACAACGCAACAGATGGCAAAACAAGAACTAAATTCCGACGAGGTTGGGTTAAGGGAGCCCCGTCGTTCAGAAACGCATTTACCCAAACCTTGTCACCTCTATCGTAGCGCGTCCTTCTCTGAACATAATGCGTCGAGAAAAGCTGATATCGGTAATGTTCTATGATATAGTATGCACACGTCCGCCTAGTTTTTAGAACGAGCATGCATGTACGAAGATAATTTTTGTGTGGCGGCCTCGTATCTACTTATTCTGGGTTATGCATTTTATAGGGCACGGCTGGTCCGGTCGGCGGTATACTTTGCAGGCGATTGGCGTTGTTGTGCTTTTGGGGGCCAATGAATATTATCTGCTGGTACTAACATGTACGACTGAAATGTAAGTAATGATGGCACCGTAGTTCACGCTTTAGTGAAACTTGACTCGCAATTTAGGACGAGAGTAGAAGGGCGGCTGCTCGCGTTCAGTGGCGTGATGCTTACTGGTCTTCAGATCCTTAGGCGTTATTACTTCTGTGCGATTGTGTAAAATATCGAATGCCTCGGCAGGCGGCTTTGGTAGGTCGTCAATTTTTCGCATTGACGCCATTCGACGGTACTACAGTACCGGTCCTCTGATAAGAGACGGAGATTTTGTTTTTTGGCTAGATTTCATATTCGAGAAAGATTGCGTCTTACACTAACGTCGATATTACAGCTGCCCAATTTCATATTTCAGCGTTTATTTAGGCAATATGAGGCAGCTGTTGCCTACCTGGCATTTCTTTACACCCGGTGTACTACTTGCCGCAGGGCTCAAAATTTGTTCTACCGCAAAGAATGTGCTACCCTGGTACGTACGACTGGGGCTACGGTAGGAGGAGGCATTTTACGTATATTTTTCAGCCGTCCAGAGCCACTGGGAACAATGACTACCCTATTTGTTTTGCGGTCTTCCAGCTTTTTGCTTTTTGATTTCGCGACATGCACTACCTTTGGATTCTTGTCGCTTGCGCTGCGCCAACAAAACAAAAAAAATGTGTTTGGAGAGAAACGACGAGCCACTCGCCCGAATGGCCTAAACGCGGTCGTGGAAAATGATAGTATAGCACCCCCCTACCGAAGGACCAGTCCCACACTATTTCCAAGTGGTTAGTGCTGCGTTTCGGCCAAAACCTTTCGACTGACAACTGAGGAACTACCGATGTCGTCGGTTTTTTACAGTATCATTCGTTGTAGGTAGAGTGGTATATGTGCGCTGTGCAAAGCGCATCCAGCAGCTGTCGCGTCCCAGTAGAACAGGATGTTGCATAGTGCCCCGTGGAACGATGCATGCCCAAACTGCAAGCTCAGCTGAAGGGGTGTCGCCACCCTCCCGCTCACGGGTTCTGTATACCTAGGCCATGGGATAGTTCGTCGGGTTGCACTTTCAAGTGTTGTGACAATCAGCGTTTTGTTTCGCTATGGACGTCGAACGAAGAGCCTCAGAAACTCCAAGGTTCAGCTGCAGAAAGGAGGTAACAGACGCCTGCTGCTATGGTATGGGTGTACCTATTTGTTTTACTGAAGCTTCTAACGTGAGGAGCTCTTAACCCCACAAACAATGTTGTGTAGAGAAAAAAAATGATAATATAACCCGACGAACAATCTGTTGGCCTAGGTGCCCAACGAAAATAGGGCAAAATGCATACCAGGTATTGTATTCCGACGACGTGGGATGTTCTTCAGTTGAGGATTGTATGTATTTCGGCCCAAAAGTGGTACCTGCTATTAATACCTCTTACGCATGCTACGGTAGAGGTGCATCATTTTTTTTCCGAGGCTCCTCACTTGAGGAGCCGTGTATCTCAGCCCAAAACTGATTTGGAGAAATTAAAAGTGCTCCCCGGTGAACAATCACTTGGCCTATTATAGGTACACAACTAAAAACATTTCCAAAAATATAATGAAATTCCGACGATTTTGGGGTTAAGGAGCCCCGTCATTCACAAAACCGCTTCAGACAAAAAAAAGTAGTACCTCTAGCATAGCATGCGTCCATCACTCCTATCCCCGTGCTGCAAACCTTCGTTGTGCCGTTCTTGCTTTATCACTGAAGCAGACCAAATATGTTTGGCTCACCTTTGTGTCGTTATCGTGTTTTCTTAAAAGTAGGCCCAATATGTTTGGTTGGCCTTTGCGTCATTGTTGCTTCCTCGCAAAAGAAGGCCCAACGTGCTCGGCTCACGTCTGTGTTTGTTCTTGGTTGCTCTTAAACGCAGGCCCACTATGTCTGGCTCAAGGAGAGGAAGAAGGCCAGGGCGCAGAAGGAGCTGCGGGAGCGACTGAAGCTCTCCCCTGGCGCGAACAGGCATAGCCATAAAAAGGTCTGTCCATATCTCGTTGGTTGCGAAACTCGGCTATTGCGGGGGACCATAGTAATCAGGACCCACGGTGTACACAAAAACCTATACATTCCACTGTTTTTACTAACCATACTTGGTCCTCATTACTATGTTCCCCCGTAATATTATTATCTCCTTTAGAAGTGCGCACCCATGTTCTATGGGAAACCTACTTGCAGTTAACGTGGAATCAGTTTTGCAGCAGCACCGGGGTTAGTAGCAGGAACCCCGGCCCAGTTGACAACCGGCCGTAAATCCATTGCGGCCCACCTGGCAACCGATCGCTAATACATTCCAGACGCGTGCTAGAAAACGATAAACTCGTGCTACTAATAGTACTAATAGTACGATAGAGATTGTACTTTTTGTCGTTTTTGTTTCTGAGTGACGGGGCTCCTTAACCCAAACTCGTCGGAATTTCGTTCTTTGTTTTGGAAATGTGTTTCGTTGTATACCTAGGCCGTGGGATTGTTCGTCGGAAGAGCTCTTTTAATTTTCTCCAAATCAGGTTTTGGATAAGGTATAGAGCTCCTCAACTGAGGAACCTCGTGAGGAACCTCAGAAATATTATGGTGCACCTTTACCTTACCGTGCGTCCATAGCCCCATGCACAGTGTAGCGCGACACAGCCATACAGCAAAAGCGGTATAGACGCGTGCTACGATAGAGGTAGCAGTTTTTGTCGTTTAGGTTTCTGAGTGACGGGGCTCCTTGACCCAAAATTCGTTGAATTGTCAACCTTGTTTTTCAACATGATTTTTTTTTGTGTACCTAGGCCATGGGATTGATTCTTCATGGGGGAGCACGTTTTTATTTATTTTTTCCCAAAATCAGTTTCTTTGGGTGAGGTACTGGGCTCCGCAAGTGAGGAGCCTCAGCAAACAAAATGGTGCGCTTCTACCGTGTTAGCACGCGTCCATAGGGGGGAGCACGTTTCGGCCAACTGAGGATTTACAGGATGTCGTTGGATGTTTACAGCAGTATCGACACGTGGACGCGTGCTACGATAGAGGTAGCACATTTTTGGCAGAAACGTTTTCTGAATGACGGGGCTCCTTAACCCAAAATCGTTGGAATTTTGTTGGGTTTTTTTGTAATAATTTTCGTTGCATACCTAGGCCATGGGATTACTCATCGGATAGCCCTTTCATTTCTCCCCAAATCAGTTTTTGGGAGAGGTCTAGAGCTCTTCAAGTGAAGAGCCTCAGAAAAAAAAAGGGTGCACCTCTATCGTAGCATCGAGGTCTAGACCTCCTCAAGTGAGGAGGCTCAGAAAAAAAACGGTGCACCTCTATCGTAGCATCGTATGCTGCGAGAGAGGTGCACCGTTTTTTTTCTGAGCCTCCTCACTTGAGGAGCTCTGAACCTCACCCAAAAACTGACATTGAGTAAACTGAGAGTGCAACCCGACGAACAAACCCCAAGGCTTAGGTATGCAAAAACAATTCAGATTGAAAATAAAGAACGACATTCAGGCGATTTTGGGTTAAAGAACGCCGTCATTCAAAAACAAAAAAATCCAAAAAGGGCTATCTCTATCGTAGTGCGCGTCTTCTCTGGAATTATAGTGTTGGGGTCAAAGTAGAGCGTCCTCAAGTGAGGACCCAAATAAAAAAAAGGAAGGTTTCCCCTGCCATAGCACGGACCCTTTTTGACTTCATTTTGTACAGCTCACCGGCGCCATTATAAATTTTGTTACAGCTTTTAAAGGGATTTATAAGTCCGTTGTATTGAGTAAAGGTAAGGCTCGCTCGCGCTATTTCTGGTCATCTACACCCGGCCTAGGCCACGGGAGGGGGTGTACCCCCCTTTTCGCTATCGGAGATAGGACACTAGCGCGAGTGGCTCTAAATTTCGCCCAAACCATACATCAAAACAGGTTGTTGGCGTGGCGTGCCAACATTCTCCGTGGCGGTGCGTATAGCAAAAAAGAAAAGACGATATACCAGAATAGTAACCACTCGCGCGAAGCGTGAGTGACACTGAGCCGCAGAAACAAGTGGCCCTAAAAGTGACCCCCCTTCCGTAGCCTTCACCACCCGGCAGTGCAAAACACACTCTACAACAGCTCCTTGGGATCAAGGCTGCTTTAAGGGGAGGTCACGTTTAGGGCTACTTCTTTCGGCGGCCGAGAGGCCCTCACCACGCGAGTGACCTTTGGGGCGGTTCCAAAATATGCACCGCCATACAAGCTGCTACGCTACGCTAACGAAATCATGGTTAAGTCAATTCTGATGGAGATGCATCTAGCCACTGGCGCGAGTAGCCTCCATTCGGCGGCAGTGAACATTGGGGTGCCCTCCCTCTGGTAGCCTTCATCTTGGTGTATCTTCTACCCGTTGTCGAGGACCCGTACTACGAGAGGGGTAGCATGTTTGGCCATTTTGCTTCTGTCTGACGGTGCTCCTTAGCTATGGTAACTAGTAGGTTCCCACATTTCTCTAGCAATACCAAGGCCGTGGGATTTGTTTTTTCGGGGTGTACTTTCAACATATCCCAAAGTCGATGTTGGGTGAGGTGTAGGGCTTCTTAAGCGACGAGGAACACACGCTACGATAGAGGTGCGCCAGCTTTTTTCTGGGTCTCACCACTTGAGGAGCTCTGTGCTTCACCCACAAACTGATTTCGTGTAAAAACTAAAAGTGCATCCCGACTAACAAGCCCATGGCCTATGCATACAAAACAATCAGATTGCAAAACAAGAAGGACATGCCGACGATTTTGGGTTAAGGAGCCCCGTCATTCAGAAACATTACTCAACCAAAACGTGCTACCTCTATCGTAGCACGGTAGCACGCGTCGGGGTCCAGAAAATAATGGTGCACCTCTACCGTACCATGACCCAATCATTGCCACAGTCGCATCCTACCATAGGGACAGCACGTACAGTAGGTTTTCTGGACGCGTGCTACGATCGAGGTAGCGCTTTTTGTCTAAGGTGTTTCTGAAAGGAAAGACGGGACGATTCTTGAACCCAATATCGTCGGAACTTGACTATTTTGTTGCCATCATTTTCTTGTTATACCTAGGCCATAGGATTTTCCGCCCAGCAGCGTTTTCGGTTTTCCCCGAAACATTTTCCTGGAGGGGAATAGAGCTCCTCAAGTCAAGAGCCTCAGAAAAAAAAATACTGGACCGATACCGTGGAATGCGCCTCTGCGGCTCCTTATACGAGGACCTCTCAATATCACCCACCCACCAACTTCGAGATATATGAAAGCGGAAGCCGATGGATAATCCAACGGCCTATGAATAAAACGTAAACTACAAGATATTCCAACGATGTTAGGAGGCCTGCTCAGTTCGGGAGCCTCGCCAGAGCCAGACAAATCTTTGGCGAACGCTGCTACCTCTATCGTAACACGCGTCCACCCCACGCCGCGTGCTTGTGCTCGTTGGATATCCCCTCAGTGGGCTTGGTTTGGGAGCCGCCAACAACAGGGGGCGACGGTCCCAATATCCACGCCAGTTTCGAGCCCCTCGGAGCGGCGCCTGGACGACGTCAAAGACCGGCCGCCAATCGGAGCTACGGAAGAGAAGGAGGCGTTCACTGCAGACGAAGAAAAAAAGACAGGCGTTTGATACAGCCTGGAGGGTGGAGAGCACGGACAAAGAGAATGAAACGCTCATCACAAACCAAAACAAAGTGGAGCACGGGTTTAATGCTTAATATTCAGAAACAATAGACAGACGTTTGGGATACAGAGCGTGAGACGAATGCTACGGTAGAGATGCATCATTGTTTTTCTGGGGCTCCTCGCTTGAGGAGCTCTATCTTCCTCTCCAAAGCTGATTTGGGGGGAAAATAAAAGTACTACCCGGTGAATAATCGGAGGGCCTAGGTATACCATGAAAATTATAGCAAAAAAAAGAAATGAAATCTCGACGATTTGGGGTTAAGGAGCCCCGTCATTCAGCAAGCGTTTCAGGGAAAAGGGCTAGCTTTATCGTATCACTCATCATGATGCGGTATAGACTACTATGCACCATGTACGTGCTTTTCACGTCACATCGACGATGCAAAGGACCCGTCGCCAACTTTTGTTACGGAAGAGAGCAAGGCGTTCATCGCAGACGAGAAAACACAGGCAGATGTCTAAGGATCAAGACCGCGGCAGGGGGGTTTACTCTTAGGGGCTCGTTTTAAGCGACTCAAAACAGTTCGCTCAAGCGGCTACCCATGTGTGTTTCGGTTTCGCAACGACGCGAGCTGCTATAATAGTGGTAGCACGTTTTTTTCCTTTTTTTTTTTTACGATGGACGTGGATCCTCAAATCAGAAGCTACCCAATGTCAGTGGAATTTTATTATCGTTTTTGGAATAATTTTCGATATGCACCTAGGCCATGGGATTGATCATCGTGATGCACGTTTACCTTTTCTCGTGATCAGCATAGAGCTCTTTAAGCGATGAGCCTCTGAAACAAATGTGTACAGTTCTACCGTAGCACGCGTCCAACATTCATCGATATCGAAATTGTTTTGTAGGCTGCACTAACAGGTACCTGGTACCTGGTATATTTTATGAGACTGTTTCTGAGTGAGGTACAGAGCCACGCGCGCGTGTGATCTAACCTCGGAACAGAAAATCGGGTGAGATCAAGGCCACCGTACGGGGGTCACTCTTAGGGCCTTTATTTTCAGCGACTCAGAAGCACTCGCACGAGTGGCTACATACGTGCTTGTCGGTTGCGCGATATGCACCGCCGCCATGAAAATATTTGCTACGCTACGCCAACAAAGGTTTCGTTTGGGGTCCGTTTTTGAGATACTGAGTCACGCCCTCGAGCGGCCGATATTCGGAAGGGAAAATGGGGGTAACCTCCCTACCGTAGCATCGGTCGGGAGGCGCATGCTGCGATAAAGGTACACCTTTGTTTTCTGAGGCGCCTCACTTTTTGAGCTCTCTATAACGCTCCCATAAACTGATTTAGGGAAACCCAAAAAGGGCTACCCGCCGAACAACCCCATGGCTTAGATAAACAAACGAAAATGATGGCAAAAAAAAAAACCAATGAAATTCCGACGATTTTGGGTTAAGGAGCCTCGTCATCCAGAAACCAAAATCAGCGAAAAACGTGCTATCTCTATCGTTGCACGCGTCGGGACCCGCCCCACCGTGTCCTTGGTGTAAGTCTCGGTCACAAGGGTGCAGGCACGCATCGCATTGATGACGAGGTACAAGATACGTCGGACGCGTGCTACGATAGAGGTAGCACTTTTCTGCTTTCTTTTTTGTTTCTGAATGACGGGGCTCCTTAACCCAAAATCATCGGTATGTCATTCTTGTTTTGCAATATGATGTTTTTTGTATACCCTAGACCATAGGTTTGCTCATCGGGTTGCACTTTCATTCTTCTAAACAAATCATGTTTTTGGGTGAGGTTTAGACCTCAAGTGAGGAGCCCGAGAAACAAAATGGTGCACCTCTACCGTACCATGTGGCTATTACGGGGGACCATAGTAATCAGGACCAAATATGGTTAGTAAAAATATATAGGTTTTTGTGTGTATCGTAGGTCGTCATTACTATGGTCCTCCGTAATAATAGATGAAGCGGGAGGTGGTGACACCAACGAAGACGCGAGGGGGGAAATCGAGCAGAACGGGAAGTGTTTTCATCGCGGACGAGAAAAAAAATCGACAGACGTTTGAGACATGGCCTGGAGCGTGCTTGGCAGAGGACGCGACGCGTACTACGGTAGAGGTAGCACCTTGTGGCAACAACTATGTTCTGGATGATGGGGCTCCTTGACCCAAACTCTTCATAATGCCATTCTTGTTTTTGCAAAATGAACGTTTTTTTATTCCTACTAGGCCATGGGTTTGGTCATCGGGTTGCACTTTCGGTTTACTAAAAACAAAAAGGTTTTTTGGGAGAGGTATAGAGCTCCTCAAGTCAGGATAGAGCTTCAGATAAAAAATGGTACGCCTTTGCCGTAGCATGTGTGATTGTTTTTACATACGTACCTGGTACACCGTAATCGCTGAGCTAGCAATCGGCGCGGCTGGCTGTTAGTCCAGGGCGAGGAACAACAGGCAGGCGTTCGACACACAGCTGACTGCCATCTCGGTGGTTATGGTGTAACAGTGCAGGCATGAGCGTATGCGTTCGTTGCAGAGATGGGTGTTTTGAGCCACGGCTTTGCTTGTGGTGGAGGCGCGGAACAACAGGATGATGTTTTGAGATTCGTCCTCGGGGGTGCTTGCCAACCGCGAAGGATATGCTCGCTGCAGGTGAAAAACGGCAAACAGACGTTTGAGACACCGGATTTGACGGCGTAGGCACGGGAGCATGCATCAGTGACAGACGTTTGAGACACCGGATTTGACGGCGTAGGCACGGGAGCATGCATCAGTGCAAACGAGAAACAATAGGAATATGTCATAGTCACTGAGCTAGCAGTCACCGGCTGACTTCTAGCTCAGTGGTTTTGGCGTAAGAGTGCAAGCAAGCTACGGTAGAGGTGCACCAAAATGTTTCTGAAGCTGCTTCCTTGAAGAGCTCATAACCTCACCAAAAACATGACTTTGACAAAACCCAATAATGTGTAAACCGATGAAAGTTCCCATGGCCTGCGTGTTTAATGAACACTGTATTAGTGCGAAGATATCGGGGTGTTCCTCAGCCAAATATAGTAATTAGTTTGGCCAATATGTACTACCTCTCTCGTAGCACGCATCGGGCATGCGTTCGTTGCAGCCGAAGACAAACAGACGGGTGTTTGAGCCACGGCTTTCCTTTGGGTGGCGGCACAGAACAACAGACCGATGTTTTGAGACGCGGCTTCGGCGATGCAGGCTACCAGAAGCAAGCGGTCCTAAAAAAGCATGTACGTTTTTGTCGGAACGAGGGCGAACCAGAGGCCGTCATGTCAAAGAACGGTGCAAGGGAGATGTTCATTTGAGATGGACCGCGGCGGTCACAGTAGCGTACTAACTAGTACCAGGCGTGACGCCGGCAGGGAGGCGGGGGCATTTGAAACCGCTCCGAGGGTGCGAGCACGGGAGCATGATGCCGTATGCCACCCTGGACAAAGGCTACGGGAGGTGACGCATGCTACTAATAGCACTAATAGTGCGGTAGAGGTGCACCAATTGTTTTCAGAGGCGCCTTTCTTGAGCTCTATATCTCTTGCGTCCCTACTCTACAGCGATTCTCAATTGTTGGCCTCGGAACGTGTGGGTGCATTTTTTAAATGCCTGTCGCACGCTACGGTAGAGGTAGTACTTTTGAGCCAAATGTTTTCTGGGTAATCGGCTGCTCAAGGGACGAACTATCCAATATTATTCGATCCCGTTTAGGGTTTCCAGAATATATTACGTTGCACACCTAGCGCATGGGATGGTTCATGCTACGATAGAGGCGCACCACTTTGTTTCTCGGGCTCCTCATTTGAGGAGCTCTAAACCTCACCCAAAAACTCATTTTGACTAAGCTGAAAGTGCAACCCGATGAACAAACCTATTATGGCCTAGGTATAAAAAATATTCAGATTGCCAAACAAGAATGACATTTCGACGATTTTGGGTTAAGGAGCCCTGTCATTCAGAAACAAAAAAGAAAGCCGAAAAGTGCTACCTCTATCATCGCACGCGCCAGAGTGAGCATATCATATTTCTCAGAGTCTATATCTGGGTGAGGTATGGAGCTTCTCAGCCTCAGAAAAAGGTAAAAGTGTACATTAATCGTAGCAGGCGTCGCTTACGTATGTCCCCCATCTAAGAGACATCAGCGGCAGATCCTCCCCCCCCCCCCCGCCCTCAAGAAGTCACGCGAGTGGAAACCTAAAGCAGCCTAACGCAGTACAGAACCCATCCCTCAGCACGGCACCTTTGCGGAAACGGGGCTCGTTTTACACAGACTTTCGATTGGACAGCCACTCATTCTGGGAAAGTGAGACAAAAGGATGGGTTTGCCTGTAGAAGCAGTGACGGTTTCGGTAGATAGAGAAACCGGCAAGTCGCGGTTACATGTCTACGTATGTAGAATTTCTTGTATACGTATAGGTAATGAGGCATGTCTATATCGACACATGCCACGGTAAAGGTGACCCATTTTCTCTCTGAGGCTCCTTCCTTGAGTAGCTTCATACCTCACCCAAAAGACGTATTTTGAGTGAAGTGAAAGTGCAACCCGATGACCAAACCCATGGCATTCCGACGAGTTTGGGTTAAGGAGCCCCGTCATCCAGGAACAAAGTTGTCTAAAGTGCTACCTCTATCGTAGCACGCGTCTATCGGAACTTGGGGGTTGGAGTCAGAAAGGGCGCGGTCCCCTCTGTTGTTGTTGGGAGCAGACCTCACGAGTAGGCCAGCACGACCAAGCCGGGCTCAAGCAAGTCGGGGTTCTTCCTGAGAACGTCAGGCGAGATGGAGGTAGTCGTCTGGTACGTCAACCCAGCGAGAATCCTCAAGACACGTCCTACGGTAGAGGTGCCCCATTTGTTTTCCTGAGGCCCTCTTCACTTGAGGAGCTCTATGCCCCACCCAAAAACTGATTTTGAGTAAAAACTGAAGTGCAACCCAATGAACAAACCCATGGCCTAGGTACATAAAAAAATCATTTTGCAAAACAAGAATGACATTCCGACGGTTTCGGGTTGAAGAGCCCCGTCATTCAGAAACAAAAGAAGCCGAAAAGGGCTACCTCTATCGTAGCACGCGTCTGTGCCTCTTCCTTTCACCCGCCCGCCCCCCATCACGGTGTGCGTTTTACACATGCTGTCGATCGGACAGCTACTCATTCTGCGAAAGTGAGACAACTCCCCGATTATTACATTGACATTGATACCGTTCGGGCAATGACACGACGAGAGACCACACCACTAAGAGTTCCTTGTGTTAAAACATTCGCTTTGTCAGTCCAAAAATATATACCGACCGGTGTTATGGACTGCACTTACGAGTACACTGATTTTCTCCCTGTATCCTGAAACAAATCGATTAACACGTGGGCTCAATGTTGTAGACTACACTTATGCTTAGGTTCCCCCCCTACCCTTAAGCGTCGGTCGATTAGTACATTCAATCATGCACCGCTATTTACGAGGAATAGGATAATAATACATACAGCAAAAAATGGAAAGATGTGGGGAAGGGAGATTGGGAGGAAACAGTACGTAGGCAGAGAGTCATAGGAGAGATACTACTGCTTGGCGGAAGGATATTCGATTTATATCGGAACGGCATCTACGCTACATTGTCGGAAGGCAACAATCTCAATAATCATGCACCGATCCGGTGTCGGTAGACCAAATCAATACCTGCTTTCTCCCTACCTTCAAACAACACAAACCTATTCAACAGACGGGGACACTTTCTCCAGTAAACGGTTGCTTATTCTCTGCCAGCCAAAATTGGATATGGATCATATTGGGTCTAGCACCCACCCCCTGCACCGTTGGACCTTTCACACGTGCTACGATAGAGGTAGCATTTTGCCTGAAACGTTTTCTGATTGACGGGGCACCTTAACCCAAAAAATCGTCGGAATTCCAGCATTAAAAAAAAAAACCCAAAAAAAACGTTGTCTACCTACGTAGGCCATGGGTTTGTTCATCGGGCTTCACTTTCAGTTTACTCAAAATCAGTTTTTTGGGTGCGATGTAGAGCTCCTCAAGTGAGGAGCCTCAGAAAAAAAGTGGTGAATCTGTACCGTAGCATGCCCCACACGCTACGGTACAGGTGCACCACTCCCTTCCTGAGGATCCTCACTTGAGGAGCTCTACCTCGCACCCAAAAAACTGATTTTGAGTAAACTGAAAGTGAAGCCCGATGAACAAACCCATGCATGGCCTAGGACGCATGCTACAGCAGGTAGAGGTGCGCCATTTTTTTTGTGAGGCCCCATTTCTTCGAGGAGCTCTTATCCTCCTCTCCCCAAAACTGGCTTGGGGGAAAAAATAATGTACTACCCGATGAACAAATCTAATGACCTAGGTAAGCAAATGAAAAGTATTGCAAAAAAATGAACGAAATTCCGACGATTTTGGGGCTAAGGAGCTTCGTCGTTCAGAAAACGCCACACAGGCATAAAGTGTTACCTCTATCGTACCACGCATCCTTCCTCGTCTTTCCATCCTACGCACGAGGCGCATGCTTGCGAATTGGTGGCACGCACCACGCACCCTCTCCACCAACCACAAAACGCAAGGTAAGTGTGGTTTGAACAATTCCACACGTGTTGCTGCAGGTCCAGAGAAGACCCGACCTACCGTTGGCGGGGTACCCTGATTTTCTGGGTTTAGGCCACTAGCTCGAATGGCGCTGAACCTCATGAAAAATCGAACCTTCAACTGTTATGTTGGCGCAGCGTTGTAAGCGATTCTACGGCGGTGAAAATCGCGAAACAGGGTGGTGTGCACTCGCGCGAGGAGCCCTGCGCCGCGGATTTAATACCCTAAAAGTGCCCCCCTTCATTTAGCCTTGGTCCATACCTGGTACTGGTACAATATCTCGCACTGTACCGGTGAAAGCCCGCCTTCAACGCACCATTGCCGACATGGAATTTCCGTCCGAATGAAACGAAGGCCATGTCTGGCATTATTGCACTCACAATGCAGACATGTAGAAGTATGTGGCTTTGATATGCACCAAATGCAGGCATGTGAAGTTGTCGCAGAAACGGAATGAACGGCAGCGACAACTAACCCAAAGCTGAACTGTGGCTCTACATAAGACGCACCCAACGGTAGAGGTGCACCAATCGTTTTCTGAAGCTCCTCACTTGAGGAGCTCTGTGCCTCTCCACCCAAAAACTGTTTTGGAGAAAATTGAAAGTGCTCCCCGATGAAGAATCCCGTGGCCTAGGCATACAACGCCCTATTCTTCCCCTAAAAAATGAACGAAATTCCGACGATTTTGGGTTAAGGCGCCCCGTCATTCAGAAACAAAAAAGCCAAAATGTGCTAAGACCTCTATCGTAGCACACGTCAAAAAAAAAACACATGCTACGGTAGAGGTGCACAATCCATTTTTTTCTTTGTCTCCTCACTTGAGGAGCTCTATACCTCACCCTAAAACAGAGTTTGTTTTGGAGAAAATAAAAGGGTTCCCCGATGAACAATCCCGTGGCCTAGGTATACAACGGAACACACACCTCCAAAAACAGACTGAAATTCCGAAGATTTGGGGTTAAGGAGACCCGTTATTCAGAACAGGTTTCAGCCGAAAATTGCTACCTCTATATATATCGTAGCACGCGTTAGTCGCATAATCTTTCCAAGATTCCACTCCTGAGGAGCTCTGTGCCTCACGCAAAACCCAACTTTGAGAAAAATTGTGAGCTTAACCCCATGAGACATCCCACGGCCTACGTTGGTACACAGCGAAAAATATTGCAAACCCAGACGCGTGCCACGGTCGAGGTGCACCTTTTTCTTTCTAAGGGGATCTTCACTTGAAGAGCTCTAAACCTCACCCAAAAACTGATTTTTGAGGAAACTGGAAGTGCAACCCGACGAACAAAACCCATGGGCTAGGGGTACAAAAACATAGACTGAAAAACAAGAATGGCCTTCCGACGATGTTGGGTTAGGGAGGAGCCCCGTCATTCAGAAAACAAAAAAAAAAGAGCCTAAACGATTCTACCTCGATCGTGGCACGCGTCACCAAGAATTTCATTCGGACGTTTTTGGGTTAGGAGACCCCATATTCAAAACTATTTTAACCAACATAGTGCTAGTGCTACCCCTGTCGTATCTGTGGTTTCTGGTGTGGTTTCTGCCGTCGAGGAGTCCTGCCACGGTAGAGGTGTTTGTTTTTCTGGGGCTCCTCACTTGAGGAGCTCAAAATCCCACCCCAAAAACTGATTTGAAGAATAAATTTGAAGTGGTACTCGATGAACAATCCCATCCATGCCCTAGGTGTACAACCAAACATATTGCAAAAACCAGAATAAATTTCGGGACGATTTTTGGGTTAAGGAGCCCCGTCGTTCAGAAAAAATTTCAGCCAAAACAGTGCCACCTCTATCGTAGCACGAGTCCCTCGCACGCATGCTACGGTAGAGGTGTTTGTTTTTCTGAGACGCCTCACCATTTTGGCAGTGTAACTCTCTAAACAAAAACGGATTTGGGGAAACCCACAAAAGGGCTATATACACCCGCCGAACATTCCCATGGCTTCTAGACAAAACAACGAAAATTGTCGCAAAAAAAAAAAAGCAATGAAATTCCGACGATTTTGAGTTAAGGAGCCTCATTCAGAATAAAAAATCAGCCGAAAAGGGCTATCTCTATCGTAGCACGCGTCACTAAAAAAACACATGCTATAATAGAGGTGCACCAGTTTTGTTCTGAGGCTCCTCACTTGAGGAGCTCTGTACTCCACCCACAAACTGATTTTGAGTAAAACTACAAGTGCAACGCGATGAACAAACCCATAGGCCTAGGTATACAAAAAATTCATATTGCAAAACAAGAATGACATCTCGACGAATTTGGGTGAAGGAGCCCCGTCATTCAGAAACGAAAAAAGCAAAAGGTGCTACCTCTATCGTAGCACGCGTCGGGTGTCGCTACGTTTCTGAAGCTCTTCCCGTTAGGAGCTCTTTTTCTCAACCGAATAACTCATTTTAAGAAAATTGTAAAAATATCACGCAATGATGAAAAATCCCATGGCCTAGGTATACAACAACGAAACATACCCTTTAATACATACCAGCTACCTGGAATTATGGTCTCTCTTCCAACGTAATCCAGAAGTAATGTGCCAACTAGAGGGCTACCCCTATCGTACCTCGGGTCTGCTGTGACTTCTACCGTGGAACAAACCGTTAGCGCCCCAGATAGGAGCGCTCCGCCCCCCGGGTTTAATGCTTCAAGAATGCATATTGTTAAATAATACCTGTGGATGGTCCGGTCTAACGACAGCGAGACGAGCGGAAACAAAACATCGATACCAACACTCAACTCCGAAACATCGCCAGACCCAGACCTTCACGTTTTTAAGTGTTGTTCCGAAGTATAAAGTATCTGTGTACCAGGTAACCCTAAAACGTATTGCCTGTAGCTTCGCGTGCACCAGAATGTTGCCCCAATGAATGGTCTTCGCTCAAAAACAAAAAGGACGTGATGTATCATCAATACAAAAACAAACAACGCCCAAAGCAATGTCTGAACATGCACCCTCCATGTAGTGCGCGCAAACAACGCGCGTTGTATGAATGCCCCCGCCGCCCCGTCCAGCACAACGCCTCGTGCAACTCCAAAACATTTCCCCCCAACATGCACCCTTCATAATGTAGTGCACGCGAACACAGACGCACGCTACGGTAGAGGTGCACCCTTTTTTTTCTGATGCTCCTCTCCCTTGAAGAGCTCTGTACCGCTCCCAAAATCTGATCTGTGATTTGGGGAGAAAAACAAAAGCGCAAATCGATGCACAACCCCGTAGCCTAGGTATAAAAACAAAAAGAAAAAAAATAGCGAAAAAAGATTGAATCTCCGACGATTTCGGGTTAAGGAGCCCCCGTGATTCAGAATTCAGAAACAAAAAGGAAACAAAAAGTGTCCAAAAGTGCTACCTGTATCGTCGCACACGTCAGGCGCCTGGCTTGAGGAGCTCGATGCCAACCTTAAACTGATTTCGGGGGAAATGAAAGTGCTATATGTTGCACAATCCCATGGCCTGGGCATACAACGAAAAAACTACAGCAAAACAACAGAGGAAAATTCCGACGGTTTTGGGTTAAGGAGCGCCCCGTCATTTAGAAACGGTTTCAGCCAAAACCAATGCTACCTCTATCGTAGCACGCGTCCACAGCACACGCTAACCAATTCCTCCGCCCCTCTGCCGGTTTAACGCCTGATATTTCTTAGCCTCCTACGTTTCACCGCCACCGTCCATATTCCAAACAATTTTCTCCCACATATCTTCCATGATACGTAGCACAATCTCTTTGAACATCTTGTTAAAAGACCTGTACATGTCCATGTTCTGTATACCGCACCATGCTCTGGTGACTGTACCCTCGAGACCGTGTCTCAAACGTGTGGCTGTTGTTTCCCGTCTGTAATGAACGCATGCTCCCGTGCCTAAAACCTCGGGGCTGCGTCTCAAAACGGGTGGCTGTTGTTTCCCGTCCGCAATGAACGCATGCTCCCGTGCCTAAACCCTCGAACAAACCTTGCATCAAAAGCATGTACATTGTTTCTGGTCAGCGATGAACGCACGTTCCCGTTAGCAGACACCCAAAAGCATGCCTGTTGTTTCTAGTCAGCGATGAACGCAAGCCCCATTTGGTTTTGATCTGTGACGGGCGCTTCTTTCTCCTGGGCCGTGCCTGGGCCCTCGAGACCGTGTTTCAAGCGTCCGTCTGTTTAGTCTCGTCTGCGATTGCCGTTTACTTCTCCATCTTCCGTTCGACGGCACAGCGAATACTTCGACCTGGCGTACCGAATCATGATTGCGTGCCCACACCCTCAAAAGCCGGTGTCTCAAACGCCCGGTCTGTTTTTCTCGTCAGCAACGAAGCCATGATCCATTTGATTTTGGTCTGTGACGCGCGCTTCTTTCTTCTGAGGGTTATTGCTTGAGGACCTCTAGGCACATGCTACGGTCAAGGTACGCCATGTTTTTTCTGAGGCTCCTCGCTTGAGGAACGTCATATACTTCACCCAAAAAACGTATCTTGAGTAAAACTGAAAGTGCAACCCGATGACCAAACCCATGGTCTAGGTACAAAAACCATTCGTATTGCAAAAACGAAGAATGGCATTCCGACGAGTTTGGGTTAAGGAGCCCTATCATCCAGAACCAAAATTGTCCAAAACTGGTACCTCTATCGTAGCACGAGTCTCCTATACCATGTACCATACCCAAACGCACAAGTCCAGAAAACAGGACTGCGCAACCCGATGAACAACCGCTTATGGGACGCATGCAACGGTAGTGGTGCACCATCATGTTTCTGAGGCTTCTCGCTTGAGGAGCTCTGTGCCTCTCCCGAAAACCGATTTTGGGGAAAAATCAAAGTGCGACCCGATGAACAATCCCATGACCTAGGTATACAACGAAATTTATTTGAAAAATAAAATAATGAAATTGTGACTATTTTGGGTTAAGGAGCCCCGTCATTCAGAAGGCGTTGCTGCCGAAACGTGCTACCTCTATCGTAGCCCGCGTCATGGCCTAAATATACATATTAAACGAATATGACACATTCTACGATAGAGATGCACCACCAGCTTTTTACTGAGTCTCATCGCTAGAGGAGCTCTGCGCTTCACCTACAAAAAAACTGATGTTGTGTAACCTAAAGGGTGAAACCCGATGAACAAACCGATGGCCTAGGCATACCAAACCTTCAGATTGCAAAACAAGAATGACATCCCGACGATCTTGGGTTAAGGAGCCCCGTCATTCAGAAACAAAAAAACGCGCCAAAAAAAACTGATTTTGTGTAACCTAAAGGGTGAAACCCGATGAACAAACCGATGGCCTAGGCATACCAAACGTTAAGATTGCAAAACAAGAATGACATCCCGACGATCTTGGGTTAAGGAGCCCCGTCATTCAGAAACGAAAAAACGCGCCAAAAAAATCGGAAACAAAAAAAGCCAAAAAGTGGTACCTCTATCGTACTATTACTACTATTACTAGCACGCCTCCCTTTCAGGCAGAACAAGAACGGCATGCCGACGAAAATGGGTTAAGGAGACCCGCAACTCAAAAAACAAAAATAGACAAAACAAAGTGCTACCCCTATCGTGTTTCAATCGTTCGTCTGATTTTTCTCGTCTGCGATAAACGCCTCGTTTTTTCTTCCGTAGCAAAAAGTTGGCGCTCGGTCCTTGGGGTCGTCGACGCGCCAAGAAAAGCGTACACGACGAAATAGTACACTCTGTTTCTCATCATGCCCCCACCCCCCCCCCTTTAAGAGGACGCGTGCTACAACTGAGGTAGCACCTTTTAGCGGAAACCATTTCTGAGTGACAAGGCTCCTCAACCAAACACCGTCGGAATTTCGGTGATTTTGTTTTACAACAATTTTCGTTCTATACCTAGGCCATGGGATGTTTCGTCGGGTAGAACTTTTATTTTTCCCCAAATAATTTTTTTGGGAGAGATAAAAGAGCTCCTCAGGTGAGGAGCCTCAGAAAAACAATTGACATCATTCACCTCTACCGTAGCATGGGTGAGAGGTATTAAGAGTCTCACACGTACATCTGTTTTCTCTCGTCTGCGATGGATGCATGCTCCCGTTAGTATGCACTGCTTGGGACGCTCCATCGCCACTGAGCTACCAGTCACCTCTCTAGCCTGCACTACGCCGTTGTCACCTCTCTAGCCTGCACTACGCCCGACGCGGCGTGCTACGATAGAGGTAGCTCGTTTTGGCAAAATTATTCTCGAATGACGGGGCTCCTAAATCCAAAATCGTCGGCATGTAAATCTTGTGTTTTCCAATCTGAATATTTTTTATACCTAGGCCGTGGGGGTTTGATCATCGGGTTGCACTCTCAGTTTACTCAAAATTAGTTTTTGCGTGAGATATAGAGCTCCTCAAGCGCGGAGCCTCAGAAAAGAATGGTTCACCTCTCTCTACCTTAGCGTGTGTCGCCGTCAGCTGCTGACCGATAGCTCAGTGACTATGGTGTGTCTCTTGATATGCACCCTTCACGCCGTGGCTCAAACGTCCGTCTGTTTTTTCTCGTCTGCAAAAAACGCCTCATTCTCTTCTGCAACTCCAGTTGGTGCTCGGTCCTTGACGTCGTCGAAGTGTCGTTCCCAGGTACTTGATTGCGGCGTGGATCCTGAGACCGTGGCATCCTGTTGCTGACGCCTCCTGAACAAGGCCCACTGTGTGGATTATATCCAAGGACGAAACACAACGTGCGACGTGGGGCGGTACGGTTGTGGCAGGACGATAACAGACGCACAAAGGGACAGTAAGTCGACTGGCGAGATATCCAACGGTGACAAACGCGTAACATGACGTGGAACGCAGGCTGCGGTAGAGATGCCCCAATTTTGTTCTGGGGCTCCTCACTTGAGGAGCTCTATACCCTCCCAAAACCTGATATGGGGGAAGGTAAAAAGGTGGTACCCGATGAACAATCTCATGGCCTAGGTATTCAACGAAACATATTGTAAGAAATGATTGAAATTCCTAAATATTTTGGTTAAGAAGCGCTCCCTATTTTACCTAAAAGAGACATGCTACTAATAGTACTAATAGTACGGTAAAGGTGTTCCATTATTTTTCTGAGGCTCCTCGCTTGAGGAGCTTCATAATTCACCCAAAAACGTGTTTTGAGTGGACTCAAAGCGCAACCCGATGGCCAAATCCATGGCCTAGGTATAAAAAATGTTCATATTGCAACAGAAGAATGACATTCCGACGAGGTTGGGTTAAGGAGCCCCGTCATTTAAAAACATATCGTCCAAGTAGGTACTTCAGGTTACTCATGTGTGTTCGCTGCATAGAGACAGAAGAATATCAGCTTTGCTCAGATCACGTGCTGGGTGAGACTGATTCCCTGGGGGCGACACCACCAGAGGCTGTGCTTCATCTTTTTACACGACCGCCTACCTAGATATACCAAAATGTCTCAATTGCCCGGCAACTCAGGTAGGTAACTGCCGGCCTTCCAAGGTAATTCCATAACATGGCCCTGAGCCGCTAAACTCCTCGGCGACGCATACTAGGAATAGTACACCTAACGTTTGTGGCGCTCTTCACATGAGGAGTTCTACACCCCACCCGAAGTCCGATTTCGAGGAAAATAATAGCGTAGCTCGATGAACAACTCCATTGGCCTAGGCAAAAAAGCAAAGACCATCGCAAAAGACCCAAAAAATGACACTCCAACGATAGTACGATAGATATAGCTCCTCAGTTGAGGAAGCGTGTCTATCAGATATCTTCTGGCCAGAAAGCGCTACCCCTATATCGTAGTCACCGTGAAGCCCTACAGTCTACAGTCTACAGGACGCTTTCCCCCTCCCAGACAGGTGCTGCGTTAGAGGTAGTACGTTTTGGCTGAAACGTTTTCTGAATGACGGGGATCCTTAACACGCGCGCTACGAAAGAGGTAGCACTTTTCGGCTTGAACGTTTTCTGAACGACGGGGCTCCTTAACCCAAAATCGTCGGAATTTCGTTTTTTTATAGGAACCTTTTGTTGCATACCTAGGCCATGGGATTGTTCATCTCGGGTAGAACTTTTATTTCTTCCCCAAATGAGGTTTTAGGAGATCCTCAAGTGAGGAACCTCAGAAAAAAACAGGGTGCACCTCTACCGTACGCAGCATGCGTCTTAAACCCAAAATCGTCGAAATGTCAATCTTGGTTTGCAAATTGGTTTCGGTGTATATCTGGGCCGTGGGACTGTTCATCGGGTATACCGTTTTTGTTCCCTTCAAATCAGTGTTTGGGTGGAGGTATATATATATAGATCCTCAAGTGAGGAGCGACATATTACAAATGGCGCACCTCTACCGTTGCATGCAGCTTTTTGATGTTGCCAGACCGATTACTGACGCAGAAACGCGGGACTCTGTGCGACCGTTGGTTACCAGATAGACAGGAATTTGGGAAAGGTCGGTTGTCTGGTGGGCCGGGGTCATAAGGTGCTACAAGAGGGGTACGTAGCACGGTTTGGCCATAATGCTTCTGTCCGACGGGAAAATCCTTAATGACGCGTGCTATGGTCGAAGCGCAACTAACTGTTCCTGAGGCTCCTCATTTGAGGAGGTCATTTCACAGCTGACACATGCTATTGATACGATAGAGGTTCTTACCATTTTGTTTCTCGGGCTTTTTCACTTGAGGAGCTCTAAACCTCGCCCAAAATATGATTTTGAGACGACTGAAAGTGCAACCCGATGAATGAACCTATGGTCTCTATTAATAGGTATACAAAAAAATCATGCTGCAAAACAAGAATGACATTCCCGACGATTTTGGGTTAAGGAGCTCCGTCATTCAGATACTAAAAAGCCGAAAAATGCTACCTCTATCGTGGCACGCGTCTTGCAAGCCCAAGCTAACACTGAATTCGTCGGAATGCCATTCTTGTTTTGCAACATGAATATTTTATATATACCTAGGCCATGGGTTTGGTCGTCTGGGTTTCACTTTTAGCTTATTCGAAACAACTTCTTGGGGTGAGGTATAGCGCTCCTCAGAAAAAAAACGACGCACCTTTACCGTACTATTAGTACTATGTGTCGTTCAACAATACTATTCTAGTCGTTACATGCTTAGGCCATGAGAGTACTCGTCGGGTTAAGTTATACCAGGTACATTTTTTGTTTTTTTGTTTTAATCATAACTTTAAATCTCCAGCTCAACTTGTAAGAGATTTTTACTCCCGGCGACCTTCTGGACAAGCCGTGGTCAGAGGTGTCTTCCCTTCTCCCCCGCTGGGACGTGCTTTCAATTTTATCGCTCAGAGGGTTCACAGCACTCCTGTTGTTTTGACAGGTTTTTCATGCTCGTCGATTTTTCGTCGAGTTTTTATAAAAAAAATAAAAATACACAACAGCTGTGAGATCTAGGATTTCGTCGAAAGTCATCTTTGCAAGCTGTGTGTGATACTCCGATCGCGCGTGTTA
>JAYJMJ010122889.1:0-18033 GCA_036873875.1 Laminaria ephemera | reverse complement strand
TGGTTCACTTAGGCCATGAACAAACCGGTCGACCCTTCGCAGCAGCTCTTTCGCACGTTGAACCGGTTTGTGAAGCCACTGGTGAAAGCGGGCCTCGGCTCGCCGCTGCCGGTGGGGCTCGGCGCCGTGATTCTGGAGAGCAAAGGGCGCGTCAGCGGGAAGCAACGCGAGGTGCCGGTGCTCGCTCTGCGGCTCGGCAGCAAGTACGTGGTGTCGACGGTGCGTGAAGATTCTCAGTGGGTCAAGAACCTCGAAGCCGACGATGAAGCCGCCGTCTGGTCGTGCGGCAAACGAAACACCGCCAGAGCATCGGTGCAAAGGGGACCGCTAAACATCGTGGTCCTCGACAAAGACTGAAGAAGTAGAGAACCAACCCGGCCCGGCCGACGTCTGACTTGTGATGTGGCGTTTGCGAATGATTGCTGTTGCAGCCTCGGCGTTGGTCTTTGCAACCTCTTGCACTGGCGACGATCCAGACGCGGCGCGACCGGCGGCACCTTCCGCCCCAGCAGAACCGCCGGCAGCCGTGTCGGCCCCGCCGGTTACTGGTGCCGTTGTTTCGATTCTGATGGAGCAGCCCGATGTGCTTTACGAAGGAAGCTGGAGTGGCGAAGTCGACGTCACCGAGATTTCTGAAGCTCTCACCGCAGCAGGGGTTACCGCTCTCGTTCGTGCCGGCGACCTTGATAATGCCGGCAGTGTCGGCAGTGTCTCGGTCGAGATCTTGCGTTCCCCATCAACGGGCGTCATCACCACCGTGGTTTCGACGACATCTGACCGACAAGAGGTTCTCACTGTCTCGTCAACGGCCGAGACCGATCAACCTCTTTGCAGGCGAGGGCCTAACTCCGCCGGAAAGCGAATACTCCTTCGGATCTCCGATGCGTGCTTCGATCGCGACGGTAACGAACGTTCCATCTGGTGGGTAGAAGACGGACTCTGGCTATCGGCCACCAGTTTGTCCAACAAGAGAACGATGATTGCCGGTCTTCGAGACTGGCACGTACTTCCCTACGCTTGCCGGGAACCCGAAGCTGTGGGCGACCTCGATGGCGACGGCAAACTCGACGAGATTCAGCTGCTTCAACCTTCGCTGGGAGTCGCCGTCGTCTGCACCTCGAGCGGAGGAGTCTTTACGGTTCCTGAAGTTCCGCCGAACAGCGGACTCTTTGATGCCGTCGACATCGATGGCGATGGGCTCTTCGAAATCCTCACTGGCGGGACGACCGCCTATGCGAGTTTCCAAACTTTCAGCCGCTTTGACGACGGCGAGCTTCGCTACTTTGGCGACTACACGGTCGGAAGTCATTGGCGCGTTCGGTGCGTTGACCTCGACGGCGATGGCATCCTCGAAATCATGCAAGGCGAGATCGATACCGAATCTCAGACTTGGGAGGTGACCACTTCTCGCGTGGAGGATGACCGATACAACGTGATTGATCGGCGGAGCGGAGGCCTTGGCTCGGGTCCCAATGTCGAGTATCCGTCGATCCCTAGCGAGGGACAGGTTTCTGAACTTCGAGCAGAGCTTGGCTTCTCCGAGAACACGGATCAATGGGATAGCGGCTGCCCAACGTCCTAGAGGCGGCCGACCTAAGCGTCTCTCGGGTCCTCGATATGCACTGCCGTGAGATCTGGCAGATGGGCCTGCATCTTGCTGAGTGCGACCTGCTCGAGGAACTCGGCTGGCATCACGCACTCTTGGCATTCGACCGTCTCGAGTATGAGTCGAAGTCGTGCATCCGAGCCGTCGAAGTCGATGAGTTCCACGTCTCCCCCATCGAGGGCAACAAGTTCTCGTACTTCAGCGACAGCGGCCTCAACGGCGCCAGTGCCTTCGACTGATGCCGGCGACACAGTGCTGGGCTCGACCGAGGCAGCACTGTCGGCCCCGAACAGGGTAAGCGTTTTGTCGACAGCATCGTCGGCCCACTGGCGCACAGTGTCTTCATCGGTGCCACCGAGCGGGTGCGGTACTTCGAGAATTCGGATATCGGAGGCGTCGAGGCCAGCGGCCACCTGCTCGGTAAGCAACCGAAACTTTGAGGTGGCGACGATGACCGTTGGGATACCGGCGGCTTCGAGTTGAACGGTGTCGTGGACACTCCACGACGTGCAACTACCTCAATCGGCGGAGCCGGTTAGTACCAGGTCGACTTCGGCAATCAGCTTTCCCATCACCTCATCGGGCGCAGCGATGGCTGCGTTCTTCGACTCGATGAGAACCAGCTCGGCGCCGGTGCGGTCGCACAGCTGCTCTGCGAGCCGTTGCATGAGGATGTCGGCGTTGGGTTTGCGGTTGTCGAGCACGCCAATGCGTTTGCCCTTGAGATCGTCGGGCGACATGGCGCGCCCGGTTACGGGTGGGGCGATTCGGCCGCCCGGTGTGTAGATCAGCATGGAAGGGTCACGCTCCTTGTCATTCCCCAACTCGGAATAACCGAGCTGTGTTTGCCGGCGCCGCCAACAACCAGCACCTTGATGTTGTCGGGTTTCTCGGTCATCGATACGAAGTCGTCATCGCCGAGGGCCTGTTGCCAGGGGGCCCACGCCAACAGGTTGAAGGCCTTGCGCGCATCGCCGACCCGAACCGTGGCTTTGTTGAACAGGTACGCCGAGACGTCGCCCCGAGACCAGCCCGAATCGGCACAGAGTGCGGCATGTTCGGGACACAGCGCAACGAAGTACTCGCCCTGACTGATGGGTGCGTTGTTCTGACCCCAGGTAGTCATGGCCGAGGCGATCTTGTCGAGCACGGCGGCAGCGTTATCGGATTCCATGTCGTGCACGTTGTGCGGTGCCTCGCCGCAGTGCAGCGTGATGGCCGACGGGGTCACCACTCCTTGACCGTGCGCATACGCACCCCAAGGTGACTCCTCGAGATTCTCGGCCACACAATACGAGTACTTGGCCGGGCCGCCCTGGGTGGCGGCATCGCCAGGACCGGGGACCGCACCGGCAACATGCAGAAGAATGAGACGCAGAGCTCGACCAGTCGTTGCGTTTGCCCGATTACCTGGGCCGAACGCACCGAGGCCGGCGTTGTAGCCGCCGTTGGTTGCGGCTTCGCCATGCACGATGAGCAATGGGGCCACGGGATGGGTGGTGGCGTTTACGCCACGAAGGTTGAGCTCAGGAGCGGCAAGGGCCTGAACTGCGGCGACGAGGACCGGCATATGCCTGGGCTCGCACCCAGCGAGCACCGCATTCACCGCGATGATGCGGCGGGTTGCCTCCCCCACACGAGGCGGAAGGGTTGCGACGACTTCATCGGGGTCGGCGTCGTCGGAGCTGGCCTCGCGAAGGGCGGCCAACATGGCATTCACGCGAGCCTCGGTGGGAGCGATCAGCGGAAGGCCATCGCCCCATCCGTGCTCGGCGTAGACAGCCATGAGCGTGTCGGGGTCATCGCTGGCGACATCGATCTGCACTGGCTGATCCCCGTTCATTGACCCATGATGGCAGCCGGCAGAAATGCAGGCGAATAGAGAGTCGAAGTACGGTGCGGTTGTGCTCGTCGACACCCACACGCATGCGGTCTCCGCTGATACCGACCGGTTCCCGCAACGACCCACGGCACTGGCCAACGGCGCATGGTGGCAAGGCAACGACTGTTCTTTCGAGCGGCTACGTGACGAAGTAGAAGCAAGTTCGGTCGACCGGGTTGTGTTGGTACAGGCCGCTGGCGCCTACGGCGATGACAACTCCTATCTGGGCGACGCCGTCCAGCACTCCCGCCAACATGGTGACCCGGGGTTCGCCGGCGTCGGCATCATCGATCCGCTCAACCACCCTGGTACCAGCCCGGGTCAACGCGTTCGCGAACTCGCCGAGCAGCACCGAATCGGTGGCCTTCGCCTCTTCTACATTCCGCAGCCCGACACTTCATGGCTCGGCGAAGCCCCAGGCGACGAACTTATCGACACATGCGCCGACCTCGGCCTGGCGATTTCGGTGTGTTGCCAACCGCCAGCCTTCGATGAACTCGCAACACAACTCGCCCGTCGACCCGACGTCCAGTTCGCTCTCGACCATTGCGGCTTCGCCGATTTCACGGGCGACCCCCCGTACCGGGCTGCCGAACCGTTCTGGAACCTCTCGGACTATCCGAACCTCGTCGTGAAACTCACCCCCACACTCGTTCGTCTCAACGACGCCAACCCCTCGGCTCTCGTCGGCGCACTGGTGGCGAACTTTGGGGCTGACCGAATCATCTGGGGTAGCGACTGGCCCCAGCACCGAGAGGTCGACGAACATGGGCGACAACTCACCTATACCCAGCAGGTCGACCTGATCCAGACATGGACCACCGGCCTCGACCCGCAACAAAAACAAGCAATCGCTGGCAACAATGCCCTACGACTTTGGCCCCAGCTGTTCACCAACCTTGGAGCACCGTGACCCAACCCGACACCGCCACCAATCAGCCCGATCCGTTCGTGGTGGCTATCTGCTACCCCAGCTGGTTCTGGTCAGAGCCCGGCGCATTCGATAACGCGGTCGCTCAGCTCGCCGGCCTCACCACAGCATCTGGCGGCAAGATCGAAGTCGTCATTGCTCCCTATCTCGAAGACAACGACCGTCGGGCCGCACGCGGCGCCGACCCCACAGCCGACTGGGTTTCCAGCCAGCCCGAGATCGACGAGGAAACCGCCGCCGCCTTTTCTCGCATGCACGCCGCACTTGCGCTCGACCTTCCCGCTGGCATCGTCGACCTCGCCCCCAACCTTCAGATGGTGCAATCCTTCGGCGCCGGAGCTGACCAGTTCGATTGCTGCGGGTTCAGCGAAGCCGGAGTTCACCTTGTAACCAGCGCCGGAAGCAACGCGATCGGTATCGCCGAGTTCGCTTTCGGCAGAGTCATCGAGTTCTACAAGCGGTTCGAAGCGATCCGGGATCTTCAACGGGAAACCAACTGGCAGCCACTGTTCGGCAGCGAACTCGCTGGCAAGACCGTTGGACTCCTCGGCTACGGAAACATTTGTGCGGCAATCGCTAGCCGCGCTCGCGCCTTCGACATGCAGGTGCTGGCGTGTCGCCAATCGGCGAAGCCCGGCGACACCCACCCCGATCTCGACGGCGTCTACCCAGCGGCCGACTTCCATTCGATGCTCGCCGAATCCGACGTTGTTATCGCAGCGGTGCCCCGCACCCCCGAAACCGATGGCCTCATGAGCGCCGAAGCGTTCGCCGCCATGAAACCCGGCGCGTTCTTCTGCAACGTAGGCCGAGGCACCCTCGTGGATGAAGTAGCCCTCGTTGCATCACTCGAATCCGACCATCTCGGAGGCGCCGCAATCGATGTCGCCATTAGCGAGCCACCAGACGCCGACCATCCATTGTGGACGGCTCCCCGATTGTCGATGTCGTTTCACAACTCAGCGGTGCCCGAAGCCATGTTTGCCAATGTGCACCGAATTCTCGAAGAGAACCTGTTGTCTTTCCTCAACAATGCTGCTGTGAAAGGGTAAACCCATGGCCCAAGACGTAACCCCCGCCGCAGAAGACCTCCCGCTCATCATTTCGGTCGATGACCACGTGATGGAACCGCGCACGCTTTGGCAAGAGCAGCTTCCCGAGAGCATGAAGGCCCGTGGGCCGCGGGTGGTTCAGGACACGGTGAAGCTCGAGTTCAAGGGCGGGCACTATGGCTTTACCCGTGGCACCGACGACGGTGACATGTGCGATATCTGGCTCTTCGAAGACAGCGAAACCCCCACCGGATTCCTTCATGGCCCAGCCGGTGTTCCCCGCAACGAGCAACGCAATGTTGCGGCCGTGTACGAAGATCTCCGCCCCGGCACGTACCAGCAGAAAGAACGGCTTGAGGATATGACCCTCAACCATGTTGAGGCCGCCATTAACTATCCCAACATCTTCCCCCGCTTCTGCGGCCAGGGATTCTTGGAGCGTGAAGACAAAGAACTCGCGCTTGCTTGCCTCCAGATCTACAACGACTGGATGATCGACGATTGGTGCGGCGGCGACGGTAAAGGCCGACTGATTCCGCTCACCCTTATTCCTCTTTGGGATGCCAACCTTGCGGCCGCCGAGGTGCACCGCTGCGCCGCCAAAGGCAGTCACGCAATCGCTTTCTCCGAGAACCCCTCGAAGCTCGGCTGCGCCACCATGTACTCGGGCGAATGGGATGTTGTGTGGCAGGCATGTGTCGACACCGAAACAACCGTGTCGATGCACATCGGGTCATCGTCGTCGATGCCCACCACCTCGCCCGATGCACCGCTCGCCGCCTCGATGGCACTGTACGCCCAGAACGCCGAAGCATCGCTGGTCGACTGGGTGTTCTCCGGTGCTCTGCAACGGTTCCCGGACATCAAGATCGCATACGCCGAAAGCCAAGTGGGCTGGATGCCTTTCCAGCTGGAGCGCATGGACTCGGTCTTTAAGGAAGGCGTCGGCGGGGTCGGCGGACCCGGCCCGTTGCCTAGCGAGCTCGTCAAGGGCCGAGTGTTCGGCTGCATCTTCGATGACATCGTCGGTCTTCGTCAGCGCGACTCAATCGGCACCGACCAGATTCTGTTCGAGACCGACTACCCGCACTCCGATGGCACGTTCCCGCACTCACGCAAGGTTGCTCACGGCATGTTTGTCGAGGTCGGAATGAACGCCGAGGATTGCTACAAGGTGATGCGCGGAAACGCCATCCAGGCCTACGGGCTCCACCGCTTCGGCATCACCGAATAGTCGCTAGTTCGAAGGTCGACTTCTCGACAGGAATGCGCCGGCGTCGGCGAGGATGAACTGGCCGGTGATGCATCGCGCCAGGTCACTGGTGAGGAACACCGCGAGCCGGGCTAGCTCGTCATGCTCCACCATTCGTCGCAGCGGTGTCGACGCCACGATCTGAGCGACCCGATCCTCGTCGAACGCTGCCGCCACCGTTTCGGTCAACGTGGTCCCGGGCGCCATGGCGAGAACTCGGATCCCGTCGGGGCCAAGCTCTACCGCCATTGAGGTCACCAGGTGGTTGAGTGCGGCTTTCGATGCGGCATAGATCGAGTTATAGGGGGATGGGCGGGTTGTTTCGCCCGACGTGACGAAGAGGATGACTCCCCCGCCGTTTGCCTGCATCACCTCGGCTTCAGCCCGACCGCAGAGTGCAGCGAGCGTGAAGTTCTGGTCGGTGATGTCTCGCCAATCGTCACCTCGGTAGTCGACGAAGGGTTTGAGTCCGCGTCCCGGAGGAAGCATTCCGATGTTGTTCACCGCAATATCGAGGCCACCCAGCTGTGCGACGGTGGTGGCGACCATCTCGTCGATTGCGTCGTCGTCACGGCAGTCAGCCACAACAGCGATGGCCTCGCCGCCGCTGGCCGCAATCTCGGCGACCACAGCGTCGGCGTAATCGCTGCGAATGTCGTTGACCGCAACCTTGGCGCCGGCCTCGGCGAGCCAGAGCGCTACTTCGCGGCCGATGCCTGCTCCGGCCCCGGTAACGAGTGCGACCTTGCCCATGTGTTCGATAGAGATGCTCACAACATGAGAGTCTGGCCTACATGAATCGAGACCGCCTCAATCTCTGTCTAAGCACGCTCTTCCCAAACCCGTTCGAGATCACCAGCGACGATTTCGATGCTGGCCTTGCTGCGTGCGCTGATGCGGGCGTCGATGGGATCTCCCTGTGGTCGCTGCATCACCTGCTGCTCGGTGATCCAGTTGAGAAGACAGCACAGCGCATTCGCCAGCATGGTCTCGACGTGGCCTGTGTCGAAGCTATCTACGGTTGGGCCAACGCCGACTCTCCTGCAGCTGCGGTTGCCGATGCCGAGATGTCGATCCAGCTTTGCGCCGACTTCGGTGCTGGCACGCTCGCCGCTGTGGTCCTCGAACCCGACGTCACCGATATCGCTGCTGCCTCAGCGAACCTTGCGGCGGTGGCCGACCGGGCTGGTGAAGCCGGAGTCACGGTGTGCGTCGAATATCTCCCATGGAGCGGCATCCCCGATATCGGGACCTGCTGGGAGGTTCTGCGCCGAAGTGAACGCAACAACGTGGGCATCTTGTTCGACTCGTGGCACTGGTTCCACCAGCCCGGCGGGCCAACGGGCGCCAATGCCGACACCCTTGCCTCTATCCCTGGCGAGTTCATTCCGGTCCTCCAGCTCTGCGATGCGCATCCGGAGCCGACCGACGATCCATTGACCGAATGCATGAATAACCGGCCGCTCCCCGGCGACGGCGTGGTCGATCACGACACACTCTTTGCACTCTTGAACGAGATCGGCGCCGACCCGATCATCGCTCCGGAAGTTTTCAATGCCGAGTTGGTGGCCAAGGGCCCGGTAGACACCGCAGCCCAGATTGTGGCGGCCAGTCGGTCGACTCTCGAGCGCTGGGAAACACTCAGCCGCTAGAGCGCAGCGACATCAGGCGACATCAGCGATTCGGATGCTGGCGGAGGTACTGGTGCAAGAAGCTGCCGCAGTGCGTCGGCGTGACTGTCGAGCGCAGTCTGACCTTCAGGGGTAATCGAGAACCACGACGCCCGGGTCTTGCCCTTCCCTGTGCGCTTTGAGGTGACATACCCAGCATCGATCAGTACTTTGAGCTGCTTCGACAGGTCAGAGTCGCCGAGCTCTAGGTGGTCTCGCAGATATGAGAACTCGACTCGCTTCGCTGATGCCAGCAGGCCCATTGCTGCAAGGCGTTTGGGCGCCGTGAGGTGCACGTTGAGTGCTTCGAGACTCATGTGAGCGATGGCCGCCGACGCCGAATTGCGTAGAGGCCGCTGCGGACCGCAAGGAAGAAGGCGGTGGTGAGCGCCCAACCAAGCAGCGCATAGCCCGGCATGAATCGCTCGTAGCCCAGCGACGAAATGGCTGTTCCCCAAAGCCCGACGACGATCCAAGACACGATGACTATGACGAACAAGAAGGCTGCTCCACGCATCGACGGACGGGACTTCACCGGCCGGCGTCGGAAATCGTGGACGGACATGAAACCACCAGCAAGAAGCGCAACCGCCCCGAACACCAGACTCGAAGCGGTGTTCATCGCCTGCCCAAACAGTGTGAGTCCGCCGACCGTCGTGGCCAGCAACGGTGCGTACCACCACGGGCCGAAATCGAGGATCAAGTCGGTATGAACCGAGGCCTTCGCCCGACTCAAGAGGTCGAGATCGGCTGCTGCGTCGAAGTCTCCTAGTGGTTTATTGTCCATATTGGAAAGTTACCGATTACTTTCCAAAGTGTCAAGTAAAACTCAAGGGGCGGGTGTGTGGTTGAACCGAAACGCCTGCTCGATCTGCTCGCGGCCACCATGTTTCGCGATGAGTGCTGCCTGCGTGGCGAACGCCTCAGTGTTCGCAGCCGCGGTGTCGACCACATCGCTCAGTTGCCGGGCACAGACGGCACGCTCGACGCGCGCTTCAGCGCTGGTTCCCAGATCGATCAGCTCATCGGGGTCATCAGCGATGTTGTAGAACTCGGGCGCAAAATCCTGATGGTGCACGTACTTCCATTCGCCCGAACGCATCGCAAAGCTGCCGGTGATCGAACCGCCATCGTGATACTCGGAGAAGCCGATCCGATCGCTCTGCGGATTGTTTGCCCGGTGCCAAAGCGACTCCCCCGCCATCCCCTCTAGCGCCGTTGCCGAAATAGCCCGTGTCCCCTGGGCGGCCTCGATTGCGGTTGGCGCCACATCGACCAGGTTCACGTTGGCATCAACGGTCTTACCCGCTGGCACGCCAGGCCCCTTGATGATCATTGGCACCGCCACCGAGTCTTCGTACATGAACGACTTGGCCCAGAGGCCACGGTTGCCAAGAAGTTCCCCATGGTCCGAGGTGTAGATGATCCGGGTGTTCTGGCGCTGCCCCGCAGCCTCAAGCGCATCGAGAACCAACCCGACGTGATGGTCGACAAACGAGCAGAGCGCAAAGTACGCGGCCCGGCCAGCGATGGTCGAGTCATCATCGAAGGAATCGCCGTAGCTGAAGAATCGCTGCATCGCCGCGACTGCCGGGTGGCGATGAATCATCGGCGCGATTTCGGGCGGCGGGACATCGGACAGCGGGTACATGGCCGCGAACTCCTCGGGAGCCGACAGCGGATAGTGCGGCGCCACAAACGAAACAAAGGCCGCCCAGGGCTTGTCTGTCCGCTCGGTTGATCGGAGCCAGTCGCATGCAGTCGCTGCCACCCGTCGGTCATAACGGGTATAAGTCGTCTCGCCCGTTCCGACGTCGGCCGACATCTCCGCCGCCTCGACGTACGGAATCGGCTCACGACGTGGGAGGCCTTGCAACCAGCCGAGGCCGCCGTGAATAAACATCGGCAGGTGTCGTTCGGTGAACCCATCGTCGTCGGCGCCACTCCGATGATGCAGCTTGCCGAACGAGGCGACGTCGTAGCCACTTCGCGCCAAAGCATCGGCCCACCCCTTCGGCTCACCGGAATAGGCCTGCGCCGAATCCCAGGCGCCAACGTCATGGACCCACTTGCCCGTGGCCAAGCTCGCTCGAGCTGGCACGCAGATCGGTGACGGCGTCCAACAGTTTGTGAACGTAGTGCCGCCCGCCGCCAAAGCATCGAGGTTGGGGGTCTGCACGACAGGGTGGCCCGCACTACCGAGCGCCCGGCGCTGGTGCTCGTCGCTCATGATGATCAGGACGTTTTCCACGGTCAGGCTTTCGTGGCTTCTATCGAGAAGCAGAGCGGCAGGTGGCCGGCCTGATGTTCTGGCAAAGCCCACATGTTCTCGCCCGCG
This sequence comes from Laminaria ephemera, assembly GCA_036873875.1. Classification (NCBI taxonomy): domain Eukaryota; class Phaeophyceae; order Laminariales; family Laminariaceae; genus Laminaria; species Laminaria ephemera. The sequence continues at coordinate 7,302 of JAYJMJ010122889.1, read as the reverse complement.
GGCACCATATGGTCGAGCGCCTTCCAGTCGACCTTGTCGAATTCTTCGAACCGGTCAATCCGCAGACCTGCATCGATAAGGCCATTGATGATCGAAGAGATGCTGTGTACCCACTCGACCGTGGTGTTGTTTTCGATGACCGAGTCAGGGTCGGCGTAGGTACCCGTCGTTTCGCCGTAGATGTAGGGCCTTCCACCGAAGTAGGACATCTCGGCGTGCAACTCTCCGTCAGTGCGAGTCTGGTCGAGCACGAACAGCGCAGGGTGACCGTCGCGCAACACGAGCCGACCGCCGTCGCTGAGGAGCGACGCCACCACCTTGGCCCAGCCGGCAATGTCCGGCAGCCAGTTGATTGCTCCAACTCCCGTGTACACGATGTCGAACGTTTCGCCCGACAGTGTCGCTGGCGTGTCGTACAACTCAGATTCGACAAACCGTCCCGCAGTTTCGCACCGAGCAAACAAGTCGCTCGCAGCCTCGATGGCCGGAAGCGAGAAGTCGACGCCCGTAACATCAGCGCCGAGCCGAGCCAGCGAAAGCGTGTCGGTCCCGATATGGCACTGCAGGTGCACGACCCGCTTTCCCGCTATGTCGCCGAGTCGCTCACGATCGAACTGCACCACCTCGGACAACCGGTTGGGCTCGTCGACATAGCGGTCGACCTCGTAGTTACTCGTTGGCCCCACGTGCACCGGGACACGATCGTTCCAATTGGCGAGGTTGATAGCCCGCAACTCGTTCTCATCCATCGGGTCACCCTAAGCCACTGGCCTTACCGGGCTCTTGAAATGGGGGCTTAGCGATGAGTCAGCCGCTATCCCTCGGCCAAAAACGAGGCGATGCGTTCGCGAACTGCTGGGAGGGTCTCGGCTTCGAACCATGGGTTCTTCGTTAACCAGTGCTGGTTGCGAGGCGAAGGATGCGGCATCACCACGGTGCCGGGGAAGTACTGCTTCCAGTTGGCTACCGTCTCGGTCAGTGTTGCCTTGCGATTCTCGACATAACGCTTCTGCGCATACATACCAATGATCACATCGAGCCGATCACTTGGCAGCTCGGCGAGCACTCGATCGTGCCAGAGCGGAGCACACTCGGGTCGCGGCGGGTTGTCGCCTGACTTCGCGGAACCTGGATAGCAGAACCCCATTGGAACCAATGCCACCACGTCGGGGTCGTAGAACTGTTCGTCGGTGAGACCAAGCCACTTCCGCAGGGTCTTGCCGCTCGGGTCATCCCACGGCACGCCCGATTCGTGAACCCGGCGCCCAGGTGCTTGGCCGATGATGACGATTCGGGCCTTGCGGCCCACCTGCACCACCGGGCGTGGGTCGTGGTCTAGCTGATCCGCACAAACGGTGCAGGCGGCGATGTCGATGAGGAGTTCGCTGAGCGATGTCACCGACGCTCTAGAGCTCGCCGGCGGTTTCGATTGCCGGCCGCACAAAGTCGGCGAGCGGATCATCGGTTGCGCCGTAGCCATTCCAAGGCGCAAAGCCGAGCAGACCTTTCATTTCGTCGTCGATGTCCTCGAGAACCTCAGGCCGAGTTGCGTAGGTCATGTTGGTGAGCGCCCGCACTACTGGACCACAAAAGAACGTGGTGAGGCCGAGCCGCGGGCCTTCGGAGGTGTTGATACCCGAACCATGCCACGTACGACCCTCCCAAATGATCGCCGAACCAGCCGTGCCCTCGGGCTGAGCTTCGTCCTCTCTGGGTTCGCCCGTGGGTTGCACGCCGCTGAGATGGCTGCCCGGCACCAACCGGGTTGCGCCATTGTCGACGGTGAAGTCGGTGATCATCCACATGAAGTTGAGCACCATGGGGGGCGATATTGCCGTGGCTGACGGGGTTGGCTCGCCGAACGGACCGTCGCCTCGCACCAAGTCGCCCTGGCGGTTATGCCGCTCGCCAGGCATCGCCGGTTGCGGCATCCACCATTGGTCCGTGTGCAACGGCATCGGCTTGTTTCCCGGATACGTAATGTGCGAATCGATAGCCGAAATCTGATGGTCGGCGCCGAGCACGTGGCTTGCCAGCGCACGAGCAACCGGATGCATCGCCAACTGGTGGAACACTTTCCCCTTGTTGTGCAGCAGATAGACCCACTGATTCACGTCGTCGCCTTCAGCATCAGCCGGGAACCGGTAGTCGAGCGACGCTGCACGCTCTCCGGCTGCCTGGGCGGCCAGGCGTTCGCGAATGGCCTCCACCGTCTCGGCATCGAGCAAGTCCTTGGCGACGCAATATCCCGACGAGTCGAGATCGGCACGCATGGTGTCGAGATCGGTTGTGGGCTTCGGAAGCGAAGTCGGGTCCATTGCGGGAAATTAGACCCCGAGCGCTAGATCTGTCGACCTTTCGCCCTTTCCTTCCCGTAGGGCGGGTTCTAAGAAAAGACGACGGTCTTGTTGCCGTATACCAGCACCCGGTTCTCAAGATGTGCTTTCACCGCACGGGCGAGCACCACAGTTTCGAGGTCTCGGCCTCGACGGACTAGCTCGTCAGCCGACTGGCGATGACTAACCCGAACGACGTCCTGGTCGATGATCGGGCCTTCGTCGAGCTCGGCCGTCGCATAGTGGCCGGTCACGCCGATCAGCTTCACGCCGCGAGCATGCGCCTGGTGATACGGCTTGCCACCGGGAAATGCAGGCAGAAACGAGTGATGAATGTTGATGACTCTGCTCGGGAAGGCATCGATGATCGAGCTCGGCAAGATCTGCATGTAGCGGGCCATCACCACCAGATCGATGTCGTTCGAAATGAGCAGTTCGGAGAGATCCTGTTGCTGAGCAAGGCGGTCGTCGGGATCGACTGGAAGATGGTGGTAGGCAAAACCCGCTCGTTCGGTGACGTCCCGATGGGTGTCGTGGTTGCTCGCAACCAGTGCGAGTTCGCCGGGCATTTCCCGAAGCGACCAGCGGGCCAACAAGTCGTAGATGCAGTGGCCCTGCTTCGAGCAGAGGATGGCTACCCGTGGTCGATCGCTCGAGTGACGGATGCTGTACTGCATGTCGAACTCTTCGGCGATGGGCGCAAACAGGCTGCGCAGCTCCACCAGGTCGTCTTGGGTCCCAGGGAACTCAACTTCAACCCGTTGGAAGAACACCCCAGCCTCAGCGTCACCATGCTGCTCGGCATGCAAGATGTTGGTGCCTTGCTCGAAAAGAAAACGAGTCACCGCCGCGGCGATCCCGGGGCGGTCTTCGCAGGAGAGCAGCAGTGTGACAGTCGGGGACGCGGTCGAGGATTCGGTCGGGGATAGAGCCATATCGGCAACAAACTATTCGCTCTCGACCTCCGACTACGAGGTCACCGACCCTTTGACTGCCCGGGTGGCTGATTAAGCGACAGGTCCGTCGACCGGGTGGGCGGCGGACCAGGCGGCGAAGCCAGAAACCAGAACACGGTACCGAACACTGCAACCGCCGCGATCATGGTGAATCCAAGGCGGTAGTCGCCGGTTTGGTCGGCCAAAATACCGGCCAATAGCGGCCCTGCCATAGCGCCGACCGTGATGATGATTCCCGACCAACCGAGGATCCGGGCGTAGTCGGTTGAACCAAAATAGTCGGCCCGGATGGCCTGCATCAGCGGACCCCGAACACCCCACGCCAAACCATGCATCACCACGAAGGCGCCGATGGCCCCCCAATGGTCGACCCACGTGAGAAGCAGCAATCCGGCACCGTGCACACACATCGCTATGCCAGCAAGAAGCCGCTTGTTCAGCAAGTCGCCCAGGAACCCGCCAACTCCCGTGCCGATGAGCTGAAATACCGGGACGATTCCGGCAAGCAACGCCGCAGTCCCGGCCGTATAACCACGATCCTCGGTGAGGTAAAGCGTCAGGTGAGCCATCGACGCCGACACCACGACCAGCGCCGACCCGTGCCCAAACGAGATCATCCAGAACGCACGTGTGCGGATCGCTTCGCCCGCCGTGAAGTGTTGGTCGCTCACACCCTCGGCCCGCTTGGTGTTGGGGAGATCATCGGGGTTGTCGACGCCGTCGAGCGGGAGCCCCATTTCGATACGATCCCGTCCGCTAATGCTTGCCCCCCACCACGCGACAGCAGCCAGGATGGTCCCAGCAAGAAATGTGGTCCATCGCCAGCCGATGAGGCTGTAGCCGCCGACGACGATCGGTGCAGCGAATCCGCCAAGAGCAAACCCCATCGTTTGCAGCGACAGCGCTCGAGCTCGCTTCCGCTCGAACCAACCAACGGTCGATGACGAGATCGTCAAGAACCCCACGAGGCTCATGCCAGTTGCCGCGAACATCATGACGATGAAGAACGCGACTTTGCCGCTGACCTGCGAGACCGCCAAGAACCCGAAGAAGGTCAGCACAGCACCGAGGCGCATCACGAACTTGATGCCACGCTTCTCGATCACCCGCCCCTGCGCCGGGCCGACCAGTGCTGTCTCGGCTCGAGTTGCCGCGAACACCAACGAGAAGAACGTCTTCGACCAGCCGAATTGTCCGCGCAGCTCTACCGCCAAATTGCCGTAACCCTGAACCCAAACCAGCGACTGGAGCGCCCACACAAACGAACTCGCGCCAACGACTTTCCAACCCATAAAGATCGGTTTGCCGGAGCGGTTCCAGAACGGCCCCCCAGACTCGGTGGGTTCAGTTTCGAGAGTCACGCGAACGACGGGTTAGAGGTCGAGCAGATCGGCGATGAAGTTAGCCACGCCGTCGTGATCGTGCGAGCCGGTGATGGCGTCGGCGGCTTGCTTCACATCGTCGTTTGCGTTCTCCATCGCTACACCCACACCGGCCCACTCGAGCATCTCGAGATCGTTCCAGCTGTCGCCGAAGGCCACGACCTCCGATGCGTCAATCCCTTTGCGGGCACAAAGCCGGCTCAGGGTGTTGGCCTTGGTGACATCGGCAGCAGTGATTACGACAAAGGGCAGACCAGCCGAACTCACCTCAGCCTCGACCGAAACGATGCCCTTCACCCGCTCCGCGAGCTCGGCATACCCAAGCTCATCGTGAGCCACGAACGCTTTGGAAACCGGACTCATTGGATCGAAGTCGACGCTTCCTTCTACCCCATAGGAGTCGAGAAGAATCTGGCCGTGCGACGCGAAGTCGCCGTTCCAGCCAAAACCGTCGTCCGACTCCCAGGCAAAACACGTGCCGGACAGCGCATCGCTCACTTCGGCAAAGATCGTTTCGACCGATGCACCCGCAAGCTCACTTCGTTCCACGATTTCATCCTTGGCGAGGTCCACAACGATTGCACCGTTCGAACACACCGCCATCTCGATAACCCCGGTCGGCTCAAACACCGGCAGGGCCGTTGGCCCCCGGCCGGTGGCCGCCACGATGGTCACCCCAGCGGCCTGCGCCTGGGCAAAAACCTCATAGGTCCGGTCACTGATGATCTGATCTGACCGAAGCAGCGTGCCGTCGAGATCAGTGGCAACAAGCCGAACACGAGGAGAGTTAGGGGGCGGTACAGACATGCTCACCGCCGAACCGTAGGCCACCCCGACCACCCTGTCAGAAGGATTTCGAAACCACTGCTGCTACGTGAGTTTGTTGTGGACGTTGCCGGGGTCGGCAAAGAACCTGCGCCAGAGCGCCGTGGACGTGAGATCGTCGAAGATTGTTGGATTGATCCCGTCGACCGAGTCGGTTTCCACCACCGTTGCGCCCGGGATTCCCATCAGAAACGGCGAGTGGGTTGAGATGATGAACTGCGAGCCCTTCTTCACCGAGGCATTGATGATCGCCACAAGACGCATCTGACCCTGGATCGATAGGGCGGCTTCTGGCTCATCAAAGATGTAGAGACCCTTCCCGGTAAACCGGCTCTCGGCGAGCGCCAAGAACGACTCGCCGTGCGATCGGTTGTGCAGATCGGGGAACATCACGGCCACGCCCGACTGCGGGTCGTCGTCTTTCGTAATGTGCGTGGCCATTCCGTAGAAGGTTTCGGAACGGAGAAACCAACCCCACTTGGGCCGAGCGTTCCAGCGAAGCGTGAGGTGATCGGCAAGTTCACTGTGGGTATCGAAGGTGCTGAACATGAGGTTGCGACTTCCGCCCTCTGGGTTAAAACCAGCGGCCACCGCAATGGCCTCGATCAGCGTCGACTTTCCCGAACCGTTGTCGCCGGCCAGCACGGTGATGTCACCAAACTTCAACCGGTCGACCGTCTGCACTACGGCGAGGTCACAGAAGTACGGGCGAGTGGTTTCGGGCGCCGTTTCCGGGGAAGCGTCGTCGCCCTCGGCAGAAACACTGTCGCCAGAAACACTGTCGCCGGTTGTGACCTTGTCCTTGTACCAGTCGGGGAAGTCATCGGGATCAAACTCACCGGTCGACTCCTCGTCCGCCTCAGGCTCTTCGACAACCTCATCGACCTCAGGCTCGGTAAAGGCCACAGAGGCAAGAAACGGCGCGTTCATCACCACCCGGTCTACCCCAATTGACGTTCACTAGGATGCGGGCATGGGATTTTCGGAACGGCTTACGGCGGTTGAGGTTCATGCTGAAGGCGAACCCGGTCGGGTCATTACCGGTGGTGTTGACGATCCGCCTGGCGACACCATGCTGGCGAAAGCGCAGTGGCTTGAGGCCAACGCCGACCATATTCGTCTCCGCATGCTTCGTGAGCCCAACGGCTACCCGGGACTGTGCTGCAACATCTTGATCCCGCCAACCGACCCCCGGGCCGACGCCGGCTACATCATCATGGAACAGACCGAATACCCACCGATGTCGGGCAGCAACACCATGTGTGTCGCCACCGTGCTGCTCGAAACCGGAATCCTGCCAATGGTCGAGCCAATCACCGAACTCACCCTCGAATCGCCCGCTGGCCTTATCGGCATCCGAGCTGATTGCGCGAACGGAAAAGTCACCCGGGTCACCTTTCGAAACGTGCCGGCGTTCGCGATGGCGCTCGATGTTCCCATCGAGGTTCCCGAGTTAGGCACGGTATCGGTCGACATCGCTTGGGGCGGAATGTTCTTCGCCATCGCGAATGGCGACGACCTTGGTATCGATCTCTCCGCCGCCAACGGTGCCGAAATCGCTCGAGCCAGCGAAATGATTCGGGTCGCAACCGTCGAGCAGCACCCGGTTGTTCACCCGCTCGAACCGTCGCTCACCGGTCCCACGATTTCTCAGCTCACCGGCCGCCCATCGGTCGCCGGAGCGACCCGCCGCAACGCGGTAACCGTCGCCACCGGTTCCCTCGACTGGAATCGACCAACCACCTGGACTGGGGCACTCGACAGGTGTCCCTGCGGAACCGGCACGTCAGCAATCATGGCGGT
>JAYJMJ010122677.1:0-18042 GCA_036873875.1 Laminaria ephemera | reverse complement strand
AACAACAACAACAACAACAACAACAACAACAACAACAACAACAACAACAACAACAACAACAACAACAACAACAAACGACGTGGATTAATTTCCTTTCTTTGTAAAGTGCACAATGAATTCATATCTTGCAACATTTTAGGGCCTGGCCGCCAGCCTCGAGACCCCCCACTTAACAGCGCCAGCATGTGACAGTCCGATATACAGGCAATACAACGGAAACCTGCACTACTTCGCGTGCTGCCATGACAGTACGTAGAGTGCTATTAGGGGGGTACATAGTATTTTTTGCAGAGGACCATAGTAGTCAGGACCTACGATACACACCAAGACCTCTATATTCCCCTATTAATATATAGTTGTTTCCATCAGTGGTAAGCGAATTCAAAGAGACTATCGCGCGGAACCGGCACTACGCAACAGGGATTTCTCGCTGGGACCACTATTAATACTCCATATTACGGAAGAAGTCTATTATTATAAATAATATGCGTCGCCCACGGTAGCTTTTCTTTCAACGGGGGTCTCAGAGATTACACAACTAATTGTACCACACCGGCAACAACAACAGCAGCAGCAGTATTTCAGAGGGCCATAGTATTCATGACCCACTATATGCACAAAATACAAAATATGACACTGTTTTTAGTAAGCATACTTGGTCCTCATTACTAGATTACTAGATTCCCCCGTAGTAGTAGTAAAACCATTATCCCGGCGAATAGTTGAGCTACGCTGGACAGAGGGATAGTCGAGTATATTTTGTAAATACGGTCAAACGGGGAGGCGTCGGAAGGCTGCCTATGGTATTCTCTTTCTGCTCCCTGTCGAGTACGGACGCCTGCTAAAGCAGAGGGAGCACATGTGGGGCAAACCTTTTCTGACTGAGCGGCTCCTCAACTGAGGACACTGCCCAACTGATGTGAAGGCCCTTTCGTGTTTTCTAATGTGTTCGTTGTATACCTATTGATAGAGCATGGCGGTGCTAATCTAGCGAACAATGTTTCTTGAATTCAAGTGCGGGCGAGGTGTATGGAGCTCCTTATGTGAGGAGCGTCGGAAAAACGGAGGCGGACATCCATCATTTCCTTTGTCTGAGAGGCGATGCACACGTACGTGACCCAATTTGTTTGGAAATGAATGCAATAGTGGGCAACACCTCCTCCCATCTAACGCATCGGATGCAGATTGCCTGGATGGTGAGTTGGTAAATGTATATCGGGCGCACGGGGCTCCTGAGATGCCAATGATTGGCCCTGGCGAGTAGCGACATCCTTGAATCTTGAACGTATGGTAGTGTCATATTGTGTAGCATTGATTACCTACCCATTCCAGGCGTGAACCGGGTAAAACACGATTCAACCCGTTCGACGAGATTTTCCAGGTGATGCACATTGTCGTGGCTTTTCGTGGTCGCCCGTGCGCGTGCCCGTGGTATTCGTGGGCACACGCGGGCGCCCATGGTCGCTTCTTAAGGTGGCCACGACGTCCCAACTTAGGTTCGATCGGATCTCGCCGGTCCCCCTGAGTGGTACCCGGGGCGACCGTCCGCAATTCCACAGTCTCGGGCGGATGTTCTATTCAACACATGGGATTCGCGAGAAACATCATACGTTCATGTCCGCAGTATATTGTATGAGACTCTTTGCGGGTGCCCACGGTAGTTGGCACTATCGCCCGCGACCGGGATATGTCAACGCTGACGCTGATTATATGTGCGCAATATACTTCAGGTGAAGAATAATTAGTCCCACGTGACAGGGTTTGTACGGGGTGCTTTCACTACAATGCCAACTTTAACCCCAGCCTTAACAATGATCCTTGCTGGGTCCCCGCGGGAATGGCCGCAAGGACTACATGGGATACGCGGGTGTCCGCGGATAACGAGCCGGGGCTTTGGGGGTGCCCGTGGGAACCCGCGGGGGCTCTCGCGGTCACTCGCATTGGATGTTGACCCGTGCTACGGTGGAGTGATACACCATTAACAATCTGAGGTTCCATACTTGAGGAAGTCAAATCCCCAACGAAATATTGATTTAGACAGATAAATAGATCTACATAATCAACAATCTCATGGCTAGGTATACGCCAAAGCTTAATGCACACCAAGCGCGAGAGATTGGGACGATTATGGGTTAGGGGCCCTGTCGTTCACAAAGTATTTCGGCCAATGGGGTGTCATGCTAGGGGGCTTCACGACTTCACCGGCAAACAATTTCGTAGTTGGCGACGTTGTCATGGACTCTCACGAGGTGCGTTTCGTCCAACATTCGTTTCCCGGACAAGAAGGCCGTTCTCTAACACGCGTTTCGCAATTATCCCACAAGTAGATATTTACACAATATTCTGACGAAGCTGACACAGACTCTGATGACGAAGACAGCGGTGTGAGAGCGTCTCGTACTAGACCCAGCGCTGTGCCTCCCGCTCTTCAGCTGCTGGGTGTCACCGCCATCGCACGCGAAGGAGACGTGTTCCTCGCTCCGTCCGAGACCACGTCGAGCACCAGTCCTACTGATCAGTGAAGATGCAGCTGATGTTGAAGACGGCGTAATTCCTTGGGGGTCTATCCTTGATTTCAACAGGGCTTTTTTGTTGCGTTAATCCAGTCCCGGCGTCCCTAGAGGAGGCACTGAGTGGTCGCTACAGTGAAATTTGATTTAATGCCGGTATGGTAGAGATCGCTGCACACTTGCAGAACGGCACTTGGGCGTCTGCAGAGCTGCCCCCTGGTTCGAACTAGGTTAATACCAAGTAGATTTTTCAATCAAGGAAGCCGAAGACTGCGATATGATACAAGTGCTATTGATGAACCAGGGCTTCAATCGCCATGAAGGCCGTCACTGCTTTCAGTCGTTGGCCCCTGTCATGTTCCACCATCCCCTCCGTGGGCGTTTCGCGATGGCTGTCCGGTGGGAACTGAATGGGCAGGGTGTTTATATCGATACAGCCCACTCCAATTCCGATCTCGAAGAAGACATTTATGTACACGACTTTCGGATGATATCCGTCTCGCCCAAAGTGGATTGGACGACCGCACGAAGCGTAAAGGCGTTGGTGCAGGGTGAGCGTTTGGAAGCGGTGGCGATCCATGAGCTCGGGGAATTCGTGGCGCATTTTCCCTTTGGCGAGTTCTGGTCCAAGTATTGCTCTAGACTGAGGTGGTATTGCTCGTTTTCAAAGGCATAGTATCTCCACTATTAAAACACTGCCCAGAATAATATTCGAAAGCGGTGACACATATATATATATATATATTAACAGGTATGGCGTAGCTTAGTGTTATAACTACTGTAAATAAATCCCATACGACTTGATGGCGTTGTATCCTCAACCCGTCTGTGGGTGCAGTGTCAACGAGGACGTATTTGGTTGGTCTGCCTACATATGGACACCGTCAACACTCCAAAACTTGCCATTATTGTGGTCCCTATATCCGGGATGACTTCATGCGTTAAAAAGCAAACACGTATGAAAATATCCCCCAAATGCCGCCCCCACTTCTTCTCCAATTGTCGTATGTGCAGGGCCTTGAACAAACTACTGTGGTACTCATACGAGCTGTATATGCGTTATATTTGTACGTCCGTGCACGAGATACGTACTCTGTTTCTGAAGACGACGATGAAATCGGCGGCTTGGGCGTAGCAATCTTCACCAAAATGGGGTCGATCACCGTGTTTAAGGCCGTGCTGAACATGCAGAACAACCTTGCCGCTTGCGGTGGTGCTCTGTACAACATGGGTGCACCCATCTTGGAAGAAAAGGGCATATTCGGGAGTAACCGGGCCACGGTGAGGAGATACCTCAACCAACGCGGGTCCCCCCATGGTAACAACGTCTTAAAGAACACGGGCCGGATTCAAAGCAACAGCAAACAGAATTAACAGCAGCCGTAGAAACACAACAGCAGTTGTAGATCTAGTAAAGACTCCCAACCAGCGACAGGGTGGGAAAAATGGCGTCAGAATATGAGGCTCTCCGGCCGTGGCGAGCTAGATATATCGTTGACGGGTAATGAGTCGCAATCAGAAGGACGAGTCGCGTTCATCGCAACCCAGCGAAGCCATAATCCCGTTCGTCACATTCGTTTTCCACGAAATGACGAAACCCTAACAAAAAACTACCTGACTCACGAAAACCGCCTCGACGACACGACACACTCCAACAGACAACCCCCCAACAGGCACCAAAATCGGTGCACGAAATACGCATTCTCCAACCTGAAAAACCCCCAACAACAACCAACTAAATGATTTACGAAATACGTGTTGCACACCATGCCACGGCCCCAATAACAGATCAACCGATTAGCGATGCACGCCTTTCATGTGACGACACCCCCCCATCAACACACTGAAGTAACGCAAGAAATACGCCTTCGATCACATGACACTCCCCGAATAACTAAGTAACAGTTGCATGAAGTATGCCTCCCATGTCATGCCACATCCCCAACAACAAACTAACCAATCCACAAAACCCGCATTGCATTACATTACGAAACCCCAACACCAAACTAGTCTATTAACAAAGTACGTCTTCGATGACCTGACACCCCCCCAATAACCAACAAAAACAGATACACTAAATTCGTTTTCGGTGACAGGACAGCATACCAAACAATCAACTAATAATAGACCATTTACGATACACGCCTTTCATGCCATGACACAACCCCAAACCCAAAATAATGTGATGCCTTTCATGCCATGACACAACCCCAAACCCAAAATAATGTGATGCAAGATATACGAATCTGACCACATAACACCCCCCCCCAGCAACTAAGTAGACCGTTGCTTGAAATACGCCTTCCATGTCACGACACATCCCTAACAACCACCTCTCCGATCCACGAATAACGCCTTGCATATCATGACAAATCGTAAACACCAAACTTACCGATTCACGAAGTACGCTCCATGACCTGACACACACCAAACAACCAATGGACCGATCAACGAAATATTTATTCCATGACACAACACACCCCCAACAACCTGCTAACAGACTCATGAAACATTCCCCCCATGATATAACATGATACACAGCGCAGCGACAGGGCGTGGGGGGGGCACATCTACACAAACGTAATTGTTTCCACTGTTCTTCGAAGTTTCCGGCGAATTTGTATGTTCATCTTTTAGGAGTTTTTGTGTCAAATACTCTGAACATTTTTTCTTTTTCTTCTCTTTACCCTCCGGCGAAGACGTAGACATTAAACCCAACCCCACAAAAATTCCACGTATTTCCTTTGGGACAGCCTAGACGGGAATCCATTGGGTTCGGGCATACACGTCTAAAACCATTTAAGCCCACAACACCATCGCGAAATTCATACGTGCTGCGATTCAACATATTTCGACTGCATTCGCATATCGTATACACACATAAATATACATATATGGTACATACTGGAAACTCAGGAAATCTACGGCGGAAAGTTATTGAACAAAAAATTATGCATTGTACGTTAGGGGTGAGCTCAATTGTCGCTGACACTCTCACTTATAGTGCTTTTGACTTCACTCTAACAAAAAATGGCAAACGATGACAGGTCAACACATGACCATTACGGTGGCCTTGGCACTCAAGAAGATTTTGCACAAATAGAACGCCACCTCGGCGACATATTGGATTTTAAGGAGACCCTTCGTTAAGGAGATCCTTCATTCAGATACTAATATAGCCAAAATCAGCTACCCTTATGGCACCACTTGTCAAATTGGAACTAAAACTTCTTATCGCGCTCGAAGTAGTCCGAATCATAGTACGCCAAGCACAGAATGCGGCGTACGAACTACAACTCCACAGTATGATCTTGGCAGTTTGGACCCAATGCAATTTCGTTCTGTTCCGCTCTGTGCACGCGGTTCTGTAACTATATTCTTCTTGCATATGCTAACTTTTAGGTTTCATTAATATTTATCTGCGATGTGCACTTGTTCTCAATAGATCCCGCGTGCCTAGCTTGTGCTGAATATTTGCTATGGTTTCTGTATCTTTGCGTTGCATATATTTCACATGCACCTTCATGGCAGGGCTGAGCCGTGTCGACAAAGCATTAGTCATTGTATGTTTAGGAATGAGGGATACACCGGGGAATTTGCTGGTCCAGCAGGTGCGCAAACGCCTGTCGTTCGCCTGCTGGCGGGCGTGGAGACAGGTTTACTATTTTTTACCATTACCGTCGCTGGCGCTATCGGCCCGCATTTACGCCCCAGACCGCGAGTTCAGTTTAAACAAAAAAGTTACAGTAGCGGCCCCTCAATAAATACTGGTTGAGTTGTGCTGGTTGCGCCCCCTAGTACATGAGAAATCGTTTGACAAATAAATATGGGAACAACTAGTGGTTGCATAATGCGGAGTGGCGCTGGTTGATGTTCTAGTGCCAGTATTTACGGCTGGCACGACCCTATGGGGGGACCACTGCTGTAGTTCAAGATTGCATACATCGGGTAGACCAGCTCCCTGAGCGTGGTCTATGTCTTTCAGGGCAGGTACATCCGTGGTCAAGACTATATAGTCTGCGTATCCTACAGATCATGTTGCCCGGTGAAAATCGGACCTTCTAAATGATCTAGCACAAGTGTTCCGCCTTGGCTATGTTTTACACAGATTCTACACACAACATCTTAACGACCGATACTGGATGTAGATGATCCAGACCGTGATCTGTCCTATATGTGCTGGTTGGTCCCCACCAAAGTCGCTGACGCCATCCTCCCGCATTTTCGTCCCTTCAAATTGCTCCACGCCGCTTTTCTCGCTCTTGATACTGCCCCTCGTGGACCCCGATCATCTCGGTACGTGGGCCTGCTTGATGATCAACATCGTCAACGGCTTTCACAACGAACGTTGGCGGGAAATCTTCCATCATTATCATCGTTAACAATGTTAAATAATTTCAACAACGGCGTGCGGTAGCGGCGGCGAACAGTTGTCGATGATCATCGTCGTCAACGGCTCTTGAAACAACTGACGGTGGCGGCAAACAATCGACACATATTTACACAATCTGAAGAATGCCCCGACGTGTACATTAGGGGTTAAGACCACGACAGCCAGGAGATCAGGCCTTTTCCCGCTCTTGCGGTATAGCAACACCAAATCTATGAGACTAATGGGTGGTGCAAAGACTCGTGCTACGATAGCGGTAGAATTTTACAGCAAAAATAGTATCTGAATGAGGAGGGTCCTTAAGCCAACATTATCGTCGAAATGCCATTAGTGTGTCTTTGAATGCTCTTCGTTGTGTACGTAATCCATGGAATTGCTCATCCGGTTGCCTTGGCGGCATAGGAACAAAATATTTAATACGAAGGGAGCCCTAGTTGAGAAAATGAACTAGGTGGAAAAAATGGCTTAAGAACACATGACATAATGACGCATTGGAACAATCATTATTTTGAGAGAAGGATGGAGCAAGGGCAGTTGGTGGATTAATCAGCAGAGGAAGGAATTATGTAATGATTCAACGTAATAAACCATGGAGGGAGGAGCAAAGGTTGAACAAGTCCACGTGCTACGACTGAGATAGACCTTCAGAGCTAAATATGGTTTATGAATCCAGGCTATTCTTAACACCAACATCATCAAAATGTCGTTTTCGTCTTGACGCGTGCTACGATACAGGGAGCAACTTCTGGCCGAAAACTCCCTCACCAACGTGGCCCCCTTATCCTGAAAATCGTTTTGAGGAATTGTGTTTCGTTGTATACCTAGGCAATGTTGAATTGTTCATTCAAGAGCACCTTTAATTTTCTCCAGATTAGTTTTGGGGTGAGGAGTAGAGCTCCTCAAGTTTTGGAGCCTCAGAGAGAAATTAGCGCACCTGTACCGTAGCGTGTGTCTTTTACTACCAGCTGTGTTTTTCGTTGTATACCTAGGCGATTGAATTTCTCGTCGGGGGTTGCATTTTCACTGTTTCTCAGTTTTTTTGGGTGATATAAAGAGCCCCCTACGTGAGAACCTTCAGAATACAGTGGGCGCACCCCAACCGTACGATACATTCAAGGGCAATAGGCTGATTTGATCAATGCAAAAACGGAAAATATGCACACAAGGGAGCTAGTTAAGCCTCGTGCATAGCAGTGTTGTTGGTATTTGATCCATACGTTATGATAATGTATATGACAAAAAAATTATTGAGCGATCGACGTTGAGGAGAAAGGTACACACTGTCGAAGGACAATAACAGACAGCTGTTACATCCCAAAGGCATAAGCACCATATGGAATCCTGAACCCAGCCCTGTACGGTTTTCATAAGAAGTCAATAATACACTACAACTGTGAGATCGAGGATTTCGTCGAACTTCGTCTTTGCAGGCTGTGTGTGATACTCCGATCGGCACGCGTTACGCGGTGTGTATGTCCTCATCAAGGACTATATGTCAGAGTGCCCCCCTTAGTGCTAGTTGGCACCATGGTCAACAGGGCGATGCGAAGACGTCAGTCTCAATAATCAAGTCGTGCACGGAAATGATAAATTTCTTAAAGGGATTAGTAACGACAAAAAATATACAAACACGTTCCATGTGGTGTGCTCCCAAAAGTGTAGAGGCGGTTTTAAATTGGTCAAGGGGATGTAATTGGGGATATAGGGTACGGGACAAGAGCGTGCATTCCAAAATCGGGTAAACGTCCGAGATGTGGCTTGCTGTGACTGGAGTACGAACTTTCTTGGGAGTTGAAGGAGTACGTACTAGATGGTTTCAGGCCGTGTTAAGTTTTTTTGGTGGTGTTGTTGAGCTCTTCCATAGAAGAGCCTCGCAAAACTTGTGCCGTTACCCGAAAAGTAAAATACGTCATTGACGTGGATAGTATGACTTAGGGATCAGTGAATAGGAAATTCCAGCCAGAATTGCCAGATAAAGCGCGATACACAAATAATTGCTATACAGCGTGACGGGTCCATCACCCTATACTTGGAATGAGTACAGATACACAATTAACCAGGGGGGAGGGGCGTGATACATTCCTGTCCATCCCATGCCCCCGACAAGTGTGTGATTCCATTGTAACCGGCAACTTCAGATTCTACAGACATCTCGACGGACAAGACGCGTGCTGCCTGAATGTACCGAAGATACAAGTGTCTAACGACAATGAGCGTGATTTGCGTCTTATTGTCATGCATCTGACAGTCCACGGCGGTGGGTATGGCGACTATATTGAGGCAAACAGAACAATCCGACTTTGAACAAACGGGGGGTCCCTCGATCACGTCCACTACACCCCTCGACATGTTCAGCCTGGACACGTTGCCATGCCCTTCGATAAATACCACTGTATGTCTCAAATATGGACAACCTTGTTTGCGGGAACAGGAAGCGTGGCGGTTGGTTACTTCTCGCGCTAGAGCAATTACTCCTAAATATCGAGCGACGTAAGACCGTGTCATATCAGACGTTTAAACGAATGTGCCGATTCGACCGCGCGCAGCCGCTGAAGGACTACTGGCATACCCGAACGGACTCATGTAGCGGTTGCGGAAGAGCGTACCGTCACAACGAACTATGACGCATGCTACGATAGAGGTGCATCTAAACATTTCCGAGGCTCCTCTCGGTTGAATTGCTCCGTGTCTCAACCGAACCACGGGCTTGCAAAAAAACGAACCCGTGACCAAATGAACAATCACATGGCCTAAATACAAGACGAGTACTACTACTGTAAACCGCGACGATATTCTGTTATTCCTCACTTGAGGAGCGCCACAGTCAGAGCGGTGTTTTGGATGCAAAATTTACCCTTTGTCGCGGCACACATCCTCTGAAAATGACGTGTTACGTTGACGCATGCTACGACAGGAGTAGCACATTCCAACCAAATAAGACCTGACGGATAGCGAGCGACTACCCAAATATCGCTACCCAAATATCGCTGGAATACCGTTTGCGTCGTACAACATACTTCGATAAATACGTAATCCGTGGGATTGTGCATCGGGTTATACGTTCAATTTTCACTCAAAGCCGGTTTGTGAGACGGGTATATAGAGCTCCTCAAGCAAGGAGCCTAGGAAGTTAAACATTGCACCCCTACTGTGGCTTGCTTCCGTTGTGTTTCAGACGGGCGCAAAGATAAGGTTAGTATGTTTTAGCGACTGTTACTGGCTGCCGGGACTCCGCGACCGAGGAACTATCCATTATCCATGAAACATCATTTGCGGTTTTCATTGTAACCCGTTCTGTCCGTAGGTCATGGGATTCGTCATCGTCTTGAGCTCTCAAAATGTACACAAACTATTGTTCCGCGGTCGACTTAGAAATCTCTTCGGGTGAGGAGCCTCGTACCTTCTATCAGCTTAATCATAGCATGCGTTTTCAACGCACGTCGGGTTGGAAGATAAGCTGGATGGGATCAGAAGCACGACGAACAAGCGTTCAAGGACAAATGCTGTTGCAGAGATGCATCAATTTTGTTTCTGAGGCTGCTCACTTTTACGAAGCTCTCATCCTCACCGAAAACCTGAACTTTGAGAAAACCGATTTCCACCCCCATGAACAGTGCCATGTCCAAGGTATACAACTGGACTAACCGCAAAAGTATGGATGGTATTCCCGCGATTTTGGGTTAAGGAGCCCCGTCATTCCCAAACGAAATCTAGCCGGAATGTTGTTACCCCTATCGTAGCACGCGTCCATGGCTAAGGCTGTACCCATCCAACTGCGCGACCGTGGTGGATGCTTTATACGATGAAGACAGCACGTTGTGGCCAAAAACATTTGTGAGTGCGTCGCTCCTCAACTGAGGAACCACCCATGATCGTCGGGGTTTACAGTATTGTTCGTGTTATACCTAGGCCATAAGATTGCTCATTGGGACACGGGTACGTTACATTCCCAAGCCCACGTTTTGGTTGGGATACAGAGCAAATTCCAGGGGGGGGGCACCATAAATGTTTATGTGCAACCCTATATCGTAGCGAGAGTCTGTAGTATCTCGGTATAGGCTTAATCACACCCCACGACAGGGGTAGCACCAAATAATCATGAGGACGCGTGCAACGATAGAGGTGGCATTTTTCGGCGTTTTGTTTCAGAACGACGGGGCTTCATAACCCAATATCGTCGGAATGCCAGTGTTCTTTTGCAATATGATATTTTTGTATACCTAGGCCATAGGTTGGTTCATCGGGTTGCACTTTCAATCTTCTCAAAATCAGTTTCAGTTTTGGGTTGGGCTTGGGGCTCCTCAAGTGAGGAGCCCGAGAGAAAAATAATGATGCACCTCAATCGTAGGATGGGTCTGAGGTTCCTCACTTGAGAAGATCTATACCTCACCAACGATACTGACTACGACTAAAAATGAAAGTACAACGCGATGAACTACCAAGACAAGGCACCTAACGAATATTGTTGCATACCACAATGGCCTTCCAACAGTATTTGTTTAGGAGCCTCGTCCGCTAGAAGTTTATTTTCGGGAAAATGCTACCTCTTTCCTAGCACGTGTCTGCCTTAATCTTGAGACTCTCCACGCCTTCTCAAAACAGGATTTTAACAGTCACGTGAAACGTCATGTATACCGCCGAAGAATAAAGGCTACGTCCTATGCACGTGGGTGTATGTTTCAGCAGGCAACCATGTTGGATCGATCCGACTAGCCTCTATGGTGCCAGAATCATGGGCAACTAAATCACTTCTACTACAAAAAAACGCCCCCCTCCCCCCCCGATAACGCCGTCAACAGTTGTCTATCACAGTTGTAGGCTGCAACAGCAGCCACTGCACTCCAACATCTTACTTGCGAGTGATTTGCACGACATAGGTTAACGACAAGTTCATTCTGGGAAGTATCTGTCCCCTCTGTGCTTCCCATACAGCACCCAAGCACTTGCTTGATGAGTGCCTGATTGCCAAATGTATACTAACCCAACACTCGCGGTCGAAGAATATCCCACCCTCCCCCCCTCACTCATTCGCCTTGTCTGTGCAAATTCAACGTACTCTGTCCAGGCATCGTAGGGATACGAGGGTCCAGGGTGGTACAGACTACGGCCAGCCATGGCATCCCCCCTTCCCCTTGCCCCACCTCCAAGATGTGTGAGGTTGACTCTAACTCTATTCAGTAGTTCCTCACTAATGGAGCTCGGTCAGTCGTGGCCGTTTTGGGCAGTATGTGCCCCCTTATCATACAAGGGCGCTTTACTCATCAAATGAGTGCTGCAACAGCTTTCGTCAACGTTGACGTTGGACAATGTAGTACGAACCTAACAGCTACAACATGTTCCCCTCGACTGGACCCTGGGACAACTATAGCGGTCTTTCCATAAATGCAACGGTTAATACCGGATGGAAGGTGTTCCTGCAAACATGAAGGGTCACTCGCCCTTTCCCTCGCATGTTCTTCGTCGTAGGTTAAACGAGGAATGGGTAGCAACAATGTGCGTTCCCCACTCTGGCTAGTTTCAAAAGGAGGGAGTTACGCACGATGATAGTTCTCCTACCCCCTGCCCTCCCGCGCGATCTTCATCGCGTACACTTCCTCGTTCGATTTTTTCACCCAAACTAACCCACCCTTCCCATTCGGTACCCTTACCATCCCAGCCCTCCAGCTGATGCAGACACAGCCATTACCCCGGACAGACCCGCAATTGGAACACCTTGACCGCAACCCGCAACATGTATTCGACGGGTTTTCCACCGTCTGCATAAACCGGCACAAAGCTTCATACGCTTGGTTCTGAACCCTGTCCGGGGGCGGTTGTTGAGGACCACCGCCTGCCGACTCCTTGCGCGGTGGGGCAGCAATGGGAATGCCTGGAACGGAGACGCTTGTTCCCGCAGCATCCAGAAATTCCGTTGACGCCGACTGTACCAACGCGGCTAGAAGATCGTCAAGAGGGAGGTCCACGTGCGAGACCATCCCCACAGCCAATCGCAGGGCGATCAACGACGCCTGGTCAGTCGAGAAAAAAATGATACGTCCGATAGCAGGATAAAACGAAAAACATCGTCAGTGAACAGCCTTCGCGCATGTAATTCGGGATTTCGTCCCATGTTGTGTCGGGGCCAGGAACCAGGCAGAGGTCAAACCGGTTGCTTCCTTCTTGTGGGCACCAAGTCGTCTTGCTGTTCAACAGCTGGCTGACGGTATGGAGTGTTCACACGTATAGATCCCTTATACTCTGTCCGTTACGACCACTTTAACAGTGTCCGACCCCAATTTTCCTTCATGATCAACAGGGAGATATAGAATGCCACTGCAACCGACAGGACTACTCTAAACAATGATGTTGCAGGAGCCCCGATCGCCCTTCTTGAAACATACCGCCGAAATAGGGCATCAACGCCTGTGTTCCTGCAGACAAAAAAAACGAGCTACTAAGCAGGCCACGACCAACATTGATAATGTGGTAAGGTCACAACATAGTAGCCGGTAGAACGCAATCTTTCTCTTCGGGTTTCGTGTACGGAACTTTCGATGTATGCCGCCTCTGTAATCGCAGTCCACACAACGCGTATACAGACTGTTGAGATATCCCACGGTAGGGGTAGACCCGTTTATTTGGGACGCGTGCTACGATGGAGGTAGCATTTATATTTTTTTGGTCGTTTTTGTTTCTGAATGACAGGGCTCCTCAACCCAAAACTCGTCGGAATGTCGTTCACGTTTTTCAATCTGAACTTTTGGTATACGTAGGCCATGGGTTTGTTCATCGGGTTGCACTTTCAGTATACTCAAAGTCAGCTTTTTGGGTGAGGTTTAGGGCTCCTCAAGTGAAGAGCCGCAGAAAAAAACTGGTGCACCTCTATCGCAGCATTTGTCTTGGGAGGATCCTCACTTGAGGACCTCCGTAACTCTCCCAAAAACTGATGTGGAGATGAAATAAAAGCGCCAGCCGATGAAAAATCTCATGGCATAGGTATATATCGAAAACTATTGAAAACAAATAAGCCCAAAAGTCCGACGATTTCGGGTTAAGGAGCCCCGTCATTTAGAAAAATATCTGCCAATGAGGGCTACCTCTATCGTAGCACCCGTCTGTTATATACTAGAACTGACCATCCGTTTCACAGGATTGGGAAGTCTTGAGTGAGACGTACAAACTTATTACAAGCCTCAACGTACAGAGTACCCAGTAGCCTCGAAACCGCGGGTTGTCGCGAGCCCTGAAGACCGACGTTACGGTAGAGGTGCGCCATTCTATTTTTGAGGCGCCTCACTTGAGGAGCTTTCTAACTCTCCCAAGAAGTTATTGGGGGGAACATAAAAATTCTACCCGCCTACCAATCCCATAGCCTAGACTCACAACAAAAAATAGAGCAAAATCAAAATTAACTCCGGACGGTTTTGGGTCAAGGAGCCCCGACATTCAGAAAACCTTTCAGTCAAAAAGTGCTAGCTCTATCGTAGCATGCGTCTGAAGTGACAGCCACGAGGAACTCACGCTCAGCACGGGATGTGACTAATTCTACGGTAGGGGGGTTACCCCCAATTTCACTACCCAGTTTACGCTCTGAGCCTCACTCATGACCGGACATTAAAACATTTTGTTGGCGCAGAGAACCACAACGTTTCATGGACGCGCATATCGCGAAACAGAGAAGCACGGAGAAGCATATACCGAAATTGAAAACCACCGAGAAGCATACAGCGAAACCGAAATACACAGAGAAGTAGGGTAGCCACTCTCGCCAGTGCCTCTGGGCCGCTGGGCAAAAGAGACACGCAAAGTGACCCGATGCGTGCTATGACAGAGGTAGCACCTTGAGGCAAACGTATATTCTGGATGGCGGGGCTCCTTTACCCAAATTAGTCGTAATGCCATTGTTATTTGGCAGCACTTTTATATATATATACCTATGCCATGGGAGTTTGATCATCGGGTTGCACTTAGAGCATTCTCGAAACCCGTTTTTGGGTGAGGTATATAGCTCTTCAAGTGAGGAGCCTCAGAAACGAAATGGGGCACCTTTACCGTGGCATATGTTTCCCGTAGCCTTGATCTTGTACTGTATATTTGTTGAAGCGCCTGAAGCGGCCGATGGCCGAAGAAAACCAGGCGTTTCTACGAAACAGGCCCACTCATATTATGCCATCCCCGTGTACTTCTGGTTTAAGGAATTGTACAAATATACGGAATGTTGCCCGTGAGGTAGAGGCTGCATACACCGCAGCTGGATGGAGCCCTAAAGACAATTCACAAATGATTAGGGCCGCTGTATACGTTTTGAATTTGCAACCCTGAACAATGCATTCGTGTGCCTTTCCCGGTGTTGTAGGGCTGGATATTGTAAGTATATGATGTGGGTGGGATGAACAGCAACTGAGAAGAAAATGTTTGGAATGGCAGAAACTCACACTGTTACCGTCCAGGTAACGCTGTCCAAGGTTACGACCGACGGCTCGAGCGATTCAATCGGCTTAATACCGCCCAACAATCGTTGCCACGCGGGTGCGACCCGAACAAGCCCCCGCGATGAACTCGCCGCAGTCTCGAGAATGATTAGGGGAAGCTGCAGTACAGTGGAACAGCTGCAGTGTGCGGTCTTTGAAAGGACCCCGGGTTCGGTCGTTGTGTGTTGTCTGCGTCGGATTTATCATTGAACAGTAAATTGCTTATAGACTAGAGGTAAAGCTCTCAGGAGAACCGAATAGATATGAAACTTGTAAACGTTCTTGTTCGGAAGAAATGCATATGCATACCTTACCCGGGTGTACTAGGAACTACGAATTTCGCGCTTGGTCGTGTGTGCAGGGCCGAACGATCGTTGTCGGTATGATGACATTGGCCCGTAACTTGTTGTACAACGATTGTGTTGGCCCATAAAGGATTCAATTCGTGGTAGGGTCTTTGAAGAAGTGCGTAGCCTTTAAGAGTAATATTTCCAGAAATTGACATGACACCGTTTATAAATATCTTACATGTGTCCCAGTACGGTTCGATACTCCGGTGGTCAAGCGCTGTGGGCAATAATTTCTTGATAGTGTTGACAGAAACTACATGTGTGTATGATCGCGACGCGCACAGCTTGCGCGAGATTCCGGTACTCTGGTCGCATCTTACTCTGTACTATTGGGGCAGCCATGTGTGGAGACACACATCAGCACAGTATCTACTATAGTGAGACAATAACTGCTGCAGGACATTACGGCACATTCCACTGCCAATACTTAGAGGTGTATATTTAGGACACACTTGACCTTCTTGGATCGACGAAAATTCTAACACCACCATTGAAGTGCGGGTTACGAGCATGAAGCACAATGTCCTCCGTCGGCTTAATGCGCATCTAGATGGAAGACAAGTACCACATTGAGTGGGTGCAAAGTTTGTGTTAGCAATACCGCACGAACAATAACGACCCTGTTTCGTTCGGAGTCGTACGTAGTTCCATCGCCATTTACTCGTGTTTGCCGGGGGTGACCGATCAGCCAACGGCAGTGTCATGTTCTAGCCAGTGCATATCTTTCGAGCCGCGTTAAGGTGTGTGCAAATTCTTGGTCTACGCATTCATCAAAGTTGTTGGACTCTCCGCCGCACGTTCCGCCGAAAGCAAAGGTAGTGTGGCGCGGGCTACGACAGGAGCAGAACATTCTGGAAAATGTTTTTCAGACTGGCGTTGTTCCTCAAACGAGGCAATACAAACTATTGTTCGAATACCAGTCGTGGTGTACTATACGGTTCGGTTTATACGAAGGCCGTGGGATTGCTCTTCGAGTTGCATGTTCTTTCTTGCCGCTGGCTGTCAAGACCTGCTCAAGCGAGGACCCTCGTACAGGTTTGTGCACCCCTACTGTACAATACGCCATGCCACGTGTGCTATTAATAGTAAGGCTGCCCTAAAGGGTTAAAGTCCATAACCCCCGTTGGCATTTGAACGACAGACGGGACGCTCCAGACGGGACGCTCCGTTGAACAACCTGAGTGTGAAACTGAATTTGGAGAAACTGCAACGAAGTGTCATTCATCAAACGGGTAACCCCGCGTTCCATACTAAACAGCTGGTCAGTGTGATTCAAATCGAAGTGCGCAACAGATTGCCTCTAACATGGACCATAGCGCTATTACGCTCACCTGCAACAACGGCAAGCAGCCCTTGACCCATCTTCGTAGGTCTTGAATTAGGTAGCCCCGTCCATCCGGCCCGCACTTTATCTCCGTCATATCGTGCTCACAGACGAAAACCATCCGGATCTTCCTGCGTTCCCTCAAGGCCCGGATCCACTTGTTCCACGTCCCGTGTTGCATCGCCTCGGCTATTGATGGAAGGAATTCTTCAGCCTGCCCCGTCTGGCCGACCGTCACAGAAGATCCCGAAGCACGAAATTCCCAAACATCGACCTGGGCCTCCGTAGTGGTTTCTGGTTTCAGCAGTATGAGGCGGGGGTATTGGTTTTCCTCGTCAGCGGCGAGGTACAAAGCCTGGAGTACCTCGCTCGTTATTCCGGCGACTTTGCGGATGGTGGCGCCCAACTGGTCAAAGCGATTGTTCAGGTACATGCGGAGACTGCTGGTAATGTCTCGTACGTGGACTACGTCAGTGTCGCCAAACACCACAGAGCAGAGGCCGGGGAAACCGTGAACTTCGTGTTTAAGGAGATTTCTCACTTCCTCCGTTAGGCTGTACAGGACTTCCCGGACTGCTGGAGTACTCCCTTTCACACACAGTACAAGGCCGGGGTAGTCCACACAGTGGTTGTCGCTGCTTCCAACACATTGTGCTTCATGCACGAGGACGTCGTGTGCCCCAGGCATCCAAATTAGGTGAGCTCCGTGCTGCCAACACTCCCTGGCTTCCAATATGTGAGCGTTTGAAAATGCAAGGAAACGGCCGATAATACCTGATGGGGCGTAGCTACGTCGGAACGAGCATCTCGCCCGCACTACGACGTCCCCCAAACCCATGCCACCTTTTTCTAGCACTTGTTCATCGCCGTACTCAGGCAAGCGAGCAGGCACCACGTAAATTGGGCGGTTTGAGGCCTCCGTGGAAGGCGCTCTATATAGCACCAGAAGCGCTTCCATGGTCGCGAGCACGCTGTTGAATTCGTCGACGGTGAGCTGTAGCTTCGACTCCGGGCCATC
>JAYJMJ010122465.1:0-18045 GCA_036873875.1 Laminaria ephemera | reverse complement strand
TCATCGAGGTGGACTAGGTTCTGCACGATGCCTTCGTCCTCGCTGAAGCGAACGAGGACAACGTGTAACGCAGCGGCAAAGAACACGTCGAACAGTAACGGCGATAACACGCAACCCTGCCGAAGTCCCTTCGTAACGTCAAACCAATCCGAGTGCTCACCGTCGTCCGTATGTACGCAAGCCCGCATGCCGTCGTGGAACTGGCGGATAATTGCAAGCATCTTCGGTGGTTTTTGTACCACCGCAGCGTGCGAACACTTCCCACAGTAGCTCTCGGTCGACAGAGTCATACGCTTTCTGCAGGTCGATGAAGCACATGAACAAGGGGATTTTTCTCTCTCGTCCGAGTTCTTGCAGTCGACGCACGACGAACAGCATATCCACTGTTTATCGCGCCGGACGGAAGCCGCACTGTTCCTCAGGGAGGATTCCCCCTTCTTCGCAGTAGTTGCTAAGGCGGGACGCGACGATTTTCAACAAAACCTTGCCTGCATGGGCAACAAGTCAAATCCCTATGTAATTGTTGCAATCAAAACGGTCCTTCTTTTTGTGAAGAACCTTAATGGTCGTATATTTCCATTGCTGGGGGGCATCACTCGTTTTCCAAACATTGACAAGGATGCTTTGGAAGCAACGGGTGAATTCGGGGTGATCGATTTTCAGCAATTTGGCCGGCAGAGAATCTGGCCCTGCCGCCTTCCAATTCGGCATACTCCGGATTACCCCCGTCATTCGTCGATAGTGGGTTAATCTCCAAGTGACAGTGCGAACGGTCGTTTGGGGAATAATAGCTCGATGGTGGAGGGATCGAGCGTCAGCGATTTTGTAGGCAGGAGTTCGGGGAAGAACCCCGCCCATCGTTCACGAATGCGTATCTTGTCCCGTAACAAAGTACCATCCTCATCCCTAATGAATTGTTCACTCGTCGCTTTTTTCCCTCCCATCCCGACCGTGCCTTTCAAGTGCTTGTAGAAACCCCGCTGGTCGTTTTCGGCGAGCAATTTCTCCATTTCAGCAACATACTCTTCGAAATTGCTATGTACCTCTGTGTCTCACATTTCTCAGGGTCGCGCACGCCGTCCTTAACGTCTTCCACGAGGTCTTATTGCGGGGGGGGGGTTGCGCACAAGCTGTCGCGCTTCCTCCCTAGCGGTTAATGCTATTTGAAAAGCGGCCGAGTTTTCGGCCGACTCGCACCTTCCACGCTTGCGGTGACGGCGTGGTTCAGCTGGTACCTCTACTTTCACTGCGTCGAGAATGGACGTATAAAAAACGGTCGGTCTTTTTAGTCCGTTCGTCCTTGTCGGTTGGGTGCAGAACGACTAGTGATACACATTATTATACATTTCCAACCATTTTGCACCATGGCACGTCGCGGCACGGTTTTCGGCCTTTTTTCGTATGGGTTAAGGGTTAGGGTTAGGGTGGGTCAACCATGGCTACACCAAAAAACACAATAATGTGGGACACCCAGAACGACCACCGAGGTCGCGACCGTCGCGTACACAACGTTATGGTCTTGAGTTCGGTTGCCTCGGTGGAGGCTGGGGGTGGACCTTAACATCATGTGTACCCTAGATCGATGGGCTCGGCGCGTTAGGATGTCATCTATCCGCTTACGGTCGTTTGGGCGGGCGCCGTTGTGTGCGCGAGATTCCACCCTTGCGTGGGCTG
Source organism: Laminaria ephemera (assembly GCA_036873875.1). Classification (NCBI taxonomy): domain Eukaryota; class Phaeophyceae; order Laminariales; family Laminariaceae; genus Laminaria; species Laminaria ephemera. Next base: position 16,371 of record JAYJMJ010122465.1, on the reverse strand, counting down.
AAAACGGTGTTGGTAAGGGCAAGATTGCAATTGATTGGCAGCGAACGACAAGAGTCGATCACCATTATTGTTTTGCACATCACGCCGGGATGCTCCAAGCACTCTACCGTCATCGCTACTGCACCCATCTACCCTCCGCCCAGTCCGCGCGTTAGCGTCTAATAGTACGAACAAACGCCCCTTCATTGGGATCTGCTGAACCAGATCCTCCAACTTTTGCCAGAAAATGTCTTTCAGCTCGGCATCCTTGGTGCATTCAGTTGGTGCGTACGCTACGACGAAGTTAACTGGCTCACATCTACCGGACAACAAGAATATCATCGACATGAGACGTTCGTCAACGAATTGCGCGGAGAAAGTAGACTTACAGCATATCGATTGCTTGACGGCCAACCCCACTCCATGCGACCCTTGCCTGGCTGCTTATCCTTCTTCCTGTCCGCTACAGAAGACCCCGGTATCCCGCCGCGTAAAACGTCGTTTCTCCTTGCCTTCTTGTCTCTTGTATCCCGACAAAGTCACAGCCAAGTTGTTGGACTTTTGCCAGTACACATTCGTCGCGCCCATACCCGTTCCTTCCCTTTACATCCAGGGTGCGCACATTGTAGGTAGCTACCACTACAAGTGCCTCAATCTGCCTCGCGCGGGCCTCACGTGCTGATTTCCTAACCAGCCTCAGTTCAGCCCGCCCCCGCCACTTCACCTCTCTCTTTTTCTCATCTTTCTGTTCACCAATGTGGCTCTCTGATTCCTAGTCCGCTACATGCCTTGAATCCTGTCGGTAGGGTGCAGCCGTCCCATCCAACCCCAACAGTCCGCTTAGACCTGCCGGCGTGTGTGCCTACCCACGCTACAGCCAGCTTTTCCACTCCTCCTCATGCTGAACCCATAGCGCTCTCTGCTGTGGCGATGCCCCCGTTCGATACGTCGAGGAGTAAACTCCTCGGCGTCGGGGATAAAGTAAAACGCATCGCCACTACCTCACGCGGTCTTTATCATGACTGAATCACCAGTCAGACCGCGCCAGGTTCCCCCGCTACCAAAGCCGAGCCGAGGCCAGTGTGGTTTTCTCCAGACCGTTGTGTGTCTTGGAGGACGTTGGCCCACCCCGAGGTCGGGGCAGGCCGGGGGGGGGGGCGTGCGAATTAGCGTGCTGATGTCGCTAGTAGGCATGCGAGCATGCTGAATTCCAACGTAAGGCCATCAAGCCGTTAACAGCAGAACAGCCTCTGAATACAGAGTAGGTGCACTGTCTGGTTTGGTTCCCACGGTGAGCGGATCCGACTACGTATATCCGGAGTACCTGAATCGCTGTTGGTAGTCACGCTAAATCAAATCGAGAGAAAAGAAAAAAAGGAACACAAATATCCGGCCTGGTATGCTACTGACGGCTGTCCCTCAGTACATTCCCGCTCGTTCATGTCGGGGCTCCCGCGGTACAGTAACGGACACCTGATACAACAAATAATAATAACGAGCCGGGCTGGGTTCTTGTCTGGGAGAGGGTGCGTTACACACAGACTTGAGTAAAACGGCTTCCGTATTTGACAGATTGTTGAAAGTATCAGCTTACCGTTTTTATTGCCGTGTGTCTCAATACTTCGAAGTAGGTGTCTTGTGCTGCGGAATCGCCGAAAGAGGGCATGATTATCCTCCAGCGGTAGGCGTCCGTTAACCGTGCTACCACATCCGCGTTAGACACCCCGCTTTCATACCCATTACTCTAGGTATCTGCCGTAGTATCGGCGGCCGTGGGATACCGGATCTGCCTAAGGGCGACTGATAGCGTCTCGTGCTATTGTGGGTGCAGAACAACAGCTTTTCCGGTGTTTTCGTCTCCCGCACGTACCGATATATTGCGTGCTGCCCGGTCGGGCTCCTCTGCTGGCATGCAAAAATAGTTGGCATGTATGCGAGGTACCGTTGTGAATATATCGACTGATCTGGTCACAAACACGTTGTTCGTGCCGTCGATAGCAAGGGCTGTGCCATGGTCGCTGCATGCATCGCACACATGGCAAATGGGCAGCCCGTGGTGAGTTCATCAACACTACCACGCACTGCCTGCTGCTGATAAACGTATCAATTCATATGACATCTACTGCCGTAAGCGATGTGCGTACTCTAGAATTCCTATGAGGTGTTCAATGTCGGTATTTCTTCAAACTGAAAATTCAGTAGTGGAAAATATTGCAGTACTTTCTTAGCGGTGAGAGGCTCAGCTAGATTGTTTAAATAATCACCCATCCGACGTTCAGCCCGAACAAAAAAATGACGTGTATAAACTTAGTTCTAGCCACCGTAGTAAGTATATAAATTTATGGGTGTTGACACACAGTTCCTTTCTTGGGTAGTCGCCCCGCCTACAGCAAGAGCAGCAGCAGCAGGGTAACGCACATATTTCCTCGGAACCCAGTACAAGGATGATGCTCGGCAAATATTTGTACGGCAAACGTTACAATGTGGGGTTTACGAGTACCTCGTAGGTCCGTCCGTTTTCACCGAAAATAGTGGTCCGCATATCCGGGAAATTGAAATGTCCGTACACCACTACGTGAACACATAATACCAGTATACACATGACACATGACATATGTTCGACGAAATTCTCGATCGCACTCCGACGTGCCTTCTATTTACTTGATTTTATTTTTTAAATGAAAAATACACTTCAGCTGTGAAATCGAAAATTTCATCGAAACTCATCTTTGCAGGCTGCGTGTGATACTATTAATACTTCGATCGTGCGTGTTACAGGGTTGGCATACCCTCGTGAAGGATACAGGTCGGTGACTCCCCTGCTAATACCAGGGTCGACAGGACTATCATCCTGTGCACGGAAACTCTATAACCCTCATTGAGGGGGTCAAAATAAGACAGCTGCGGAACTCAGGGTGTATACCAGTAGCAGGGCGTTGTTTTGGGCTTTCGAGCCATTTGTACATATTTGTAGTAAGCTAGCTTTCGGAGTGGTCTACTACAACTGTAGAATATACAGGGGTCTGTACGCAAATGAGCTAAATAGCAAGCTACCGTTGTCGTAAACAAAGCTCACGTGCCGATTGTAGATACGCTATGTGACAGGCCAGCAGAGGTCCAGCCCTGATGCTTGGGTTAGTGCTGTCGAGTAATGATGCAACCTACGGTTGATATCCAACGCGAATGGTCCCAGTGATCTCTCTGATCTATCTTCTGCTCTTGGATATATGAAGAAATCGCAAACACACACACATGTAAATGATGGCATGACGACGGACGGGTGAGATCTGGCGTTCAGCATCGGGTGCCGAGCGGTGCACTTGATCCTATAGCTCTTCGAATGTCCATCTCACACACTACCAGGGAACACTGAAAATAACGAAGGTGAGAATCCAAGCACCTGGCGCTGAACACAAAATTACATGGAGACTCGAGCTAAAACGAAATGATCAATAATTGTTACAGTACCAGCCCGAGCCCAGTTTTCCCCTTCTCGTAGTTCGCGCCTAGCCCATGGAATTCGAAGTTCGAACTTACCTGTAAGAAGCAGTGAAACCGGAAAAGAATCAGCAATTCGAAAACAACCATCACACCTTAGGGTTAGGGTTAGGGTTAGGGTTAGGGTTAGGGTTAACCCTAAGTTCACATACGACAAACAAGTTACCCCCGGACTGGTCGAAATCTCCGAAGAGCTGACGTGTCGAAACGGGCACCACTGGCGTGGGCCGTAATTGGCCATCAGTTTTCTCAGGGCACACAGGCAACCACGTGGGGCCAGCTCTGAGCGCTTGATTCATATAAAAATACCAGGTATGAAAAACACACTTCAGCTGTGAGATCGAAATTTGGAATCGACCCATTTTGGATATGCACAATGTGTCAAAACCCAATAAGCGCCCGATGATTCTTCGACGATCTCCGCCCACGATCCACATACTATTCGGCATTTAAGCGTCGATTTCGCTACTCCCGCAGGAAAACATTTCGTTATCGCCGAGTGATTCGAGCGCGTGGGTATAAATCAGTCAACAGCCTATTTATTTATCACGAAGGCAGACACACCCGAGTCTATTTGTGCGCCGATGACCCAATACGTGTCTTTGCAATGGCTTGCTCGAGTTTACTGCCTCTAGAACTCTATTTCTGCAATTTGAACATTTTCCACAGACTTCGGAGGGGGTCCTAACCCTAACTTCAATAGGTTCGGAGTGGTTCTTTAGCAGCCGCTCTGTGGTTGTCCGCCAGCAGTCCTATCGTGCGCCAGGCCTGATCAGTCTCCTGGCTTGGACGTTATTTCGCTCAAGCCGGTACTGCAACCAGCTGCGATGTTTTAGTCCCTCGACAATGAACAAGCTGGTTATTTCCCTTTGTTTGGTCCGTCCTCGTAGCAGTGGTTCGTCCTGGCCCGCTTCAGACAAGTGCTTCGTCACCCAAAGGCATTCCCCCTGGTCTAGGCAGCCATCATCGCGATGGGTGCACCCTGGTCTAGGCACCCAACGTCTCGATGGGTTTTGTGAAGCGGTCTTCGAGCTCGTGTGCTATTGAGCATACAGTAACCGTAGTGGTGATCTCTCAATTCCCGTATTCGGTGCTGGTGTTGTTGCCCCTAAGACCAGACCTGGAAGCTGCTGCTGGCCTCCACATTGTCTTCGCAAGGTGTTCATGAGAGCTTCAAACAATCCACAATTCGAAGTATGATATGGACGAGGCGTCATTCGCCTCAACTACTGCACACCGACGAATTGTCCCGGCCATAAATTCATCGGTCGCTGTACGGACGACGACGTTTGTACTCGCTGCGCCTCTGATATCGTACCATCATTCGAAGTATTATTGTTGTCCGATAGCCCTAAAGGGGTTTGGCGGCAGTGGTACGTTGACTGAAGAAGCCGTATCGGTCGGTGTGGAGCTGTACAACTGTACCGGCAAGGGTAGTATCTACACCGCTGTGTCCTGGTTCAACCCGTCAACTCATGAACGTATCCGATCCAACAGGAAACTTGTATTTGGAAATTACTGCACTGTACCAGTAGTGATTACCAGTATCTCATGGGGAAGGTTTTCGAACAATTGAAGGATATCTAAGCAGTGTGGTGTAAGGTGTTGACCAACCCTTTATTTGTCATCCAAAAACCTCCCGTGTCGGACAAAGTAGTAAACACCCCGAACCCTGTGTCGATGCTCCTGTTCCTTGTGCGATGCGCAGCGTTGGGCACGCGTAACGCTGTCGGCTTTGTTGAACCAATGTGGAAGTTGGTGTATGCATTGATAGCACGTTTGGTGCAGCACACACACAATGGCATCGCGTGTACACGTACTGTTGTGGTTACACCGACGGACAGTTCCGTGTACTAGCGAATAATCTGAGTTTCGTCGCGCAGTAGCTTTGTTTCGCCGTCTGGTTCCTTTCAGCATCAAAGAGAGATTATGTAATTGGAAGGGCGTGCCAACCATGCATACTGGCATTCGAGGTCTAATCACTACCAATCGCCTCGTGTCGCTCGTGCATTCCTTTTTAGCATGGTGTTCAACGTCGTGGTGATGGCGGTGGCCGGGTTGTTAATCTCCTTCACACTGGGAACAGAATCTGCCCGGTGTCCATCGAGCACTGTTGTCGTAAACGTAAACTCAACAGCCGACGTCCAGAATCTTACTGACGTCTTAGACTGCACTGGTGACGGAGTTTTCAACATCACGTGGTATCACAGTGTGATTATTGAGAAGACTATCGAGGTGTCTAACAACAAGACCGTGACCGTCACTGGGACCGATGCTTATCGCGTTGATGACTCGTTGGGCGAAGACGAAGGGGCTGGCGCTAGCATCGATGCTGGAGGGAACACTGGTATATTCTCTGTGTCTAACGGGTCCATGCTTCGCCTCAACCACTTGGTGCTTTTCGGCGGGAACGCCGAAACTGGAGGGGCGGTCGAAGTGCTTTCTGCTAGCTCCTTGTTCGTATTTGGCTGCACGTTGACACACAATAACGCTTCATATGGAGGTGAGATATCATGTTTGCGGTACGAAGCATCCTGTTCGGTGATTTGAAAGAACCCGGGGGGGTCTACAGTAGTACCATTCCTCACGTTTTTCGGTCGAAGTGATTCAAAGGCGACTATCTATAGTTTTCTGGCGACCGGCCCGTGAAGGCGCCATCAGAGCGTCCAAAAGAAGTGGTTAACGGTAGTTAATGCACTGATCATGACGGCATAATTTACAACTTATGGATTGCCTGACTATTTATAATACACTGGTCGCACAGCGACAGGTTGACGGGGTGACGTTGCACGCACTTAGCAACTGTTTTAACGACATGAGGATGTGTGCCACCCCTTTAAATGTGGCTCTACGTCCGATCTAAGTACGCTCAATGGTGCACAGATCTCGCATCGGTACGCTAGCCCTTACTTGTACAACATGAAGTTGGTTTGTTGATAAATTAATTTCAGCTGACCCACTTCAGGTACTTAGGTTTGATTCCGAGGCACTGTACCGGGTGATTTAACTGGTGCGGCCATTGTTACCGCGTCGGTAGGTTAATCCTTACTACATAAGGCTAGTTTTTTTATAAATTAATTTCAGCTGACCCACTTCAGGTAGTTAGGTTTTATTCCGAGGCAAATGTACCGGGTGATTTAACTGGTGCGGCCACTGTTACGGATGCCGCTAGAATGCCTGTACACCATTGTAATTGTCTGCCAAGCTCACCAAAGGTTTTGCGGAGGCTGTCGAGGCATACGTTGACTAACATGCTAATATCTACGGAGGCAACATAGATAACGACGGCGCGCCTGATAGCCTTATATTCGAAACGTTTCTGCAGTAGTAGGCGAGACAAAATGTATGTGTGATACATATGTTTGTCCCATGACCAAGGTACGGTGTGCTTGATTTGTAGTTCCCTAAAGCGATCCACACAAGGTTTAGGCTTTGCCTACTTCGATGTACTGCCCCTCCAGTGCGGCGTCCCCCTCAGTTGGTCGCCTTTCTGGTAATGGCTCGTACACCTTAATGGCCACCAGGTGCGTGCTTTCGACGCGGTAATATACCGACATTGGCTGCCTGTTTGGTGAGACAATACAGGACGGGACAGGACATGACATGACCTGACATTTCATGCCGACTGCAGCAAGTCAAGCAAATCACCTTGACGGCGGGCTTGTATTGTTGACATTGTCAACGCTGTACAAGGAAGTGCCGCCTCCACGCATGCTATCAAACGCACATGTGTTGGCCTGCTAAACGGGCATGCAACCCTCTGTTATCTAAGCTCAACCATAGCCCTTTATATCCCCAGTGAAAGCCCTTTGAACTGAACATTCTGGTACATCACGAACCACTCCAACGCCGCTTTGGAACTTTCACCGACAATCCTCTGTTCATACAGCGCCGTACGCAAACGCTCAGGCAACGCCAATCTAGGGATCACTACTTACTTGGTGTAGTCCTTATCCGCTTTCGTTGGTCTTATCTGCTGAGGACGTCGTCACAACGTATATTAATTGAAGGTCCTTTCTCGACGTCGCCCGTTGACCACATGTTTTGGCATGCGTGTGCATGATCGATTGGTTCACGCGATGTAATGTTTTATCTCGCCTGTGTCGGAACCTTTAACATGCCCCGTTCCTTTGAGCCAGGTGCTATATTTAGCTCCCGCTCTTCAGTGGATGTCGACGGCAACACCGTGTTCAGCAATAACTCAGCTCACTACGGCGGTAAGACACGGCCCCGGTTGTTCCGTCAGCTTCGACCATCACCAGATGGTATTGAGCATTGCATATATCAAACCGATAGGCGTGCGCGTTTTGGTTTAGTTGCTGTCACCCTCCACATCAGTGTTTGTGCTTTGCGGAGAGCGGACAACATAACTACACATTAAACAAATACAGTATAGCCTCGAGCAGGGTTCGATCATCAGTCCATGTTGACGTTTGCATGTAACCGATAGGCGTGCGCATTTCCGTTTCATAACTATTGCGCCCCGCCCTAGCATTTAGCGAGAGGGCACATCTACACGATAGAACCAGACGAAACACATGCAGCACAGGGGTTGGATGATCGCTATTAAAACATGCGCGACGTGCAAGCTGACGACCAACCATTTATGTCGAACAAACAACTCCCTAGTTAGAAATGGGTCCACACATTCGACTATTCCAAACATGTGTCAATTTGTTTTTTTTGTTTGGTCATCCCATCTATTATCTTCGCACGTTTTTCTTGCTCCTTCTCCCTCCCTGAAATACAGTAGTCGTAACTCAGATGCGGGGTCACCTAGCAGGCTCTTCTCCCCCCTCCCCACTACGGTACGCGCCTTCATTTTAATCGCGAGAAGAATTCAGAACGTTCTTCCCTCGTCGACTCGCGTCGAATTGTGCTTACCCACGCTATGAAGTGCTCTCGGCAGTTGGTGTCTCAGAAATGAAAATTTCCATACCAAGATTTGAACCCCTGACTCCGACCTTTGTAGTCTTCGAGGGTAACCACTTCACCACCGGGACGACCGGCTAGTCGGCTTATATCTCAGAGGAGTAGGTTAAATATTTCGGTGCCGGGTGTTGACGAATGGTGGCGTCTGGTAAGCAGTGGAGAACAACTGTATGTTATTGTGCATTCCATGCACCGCATGTTGCTCGACGGTAAACGCTTTAATTTAGCGGCAGCTTACTCAAGCTACATCCTACGTCTCCGCCACGATATGTCCTGCATGTATGGTATTGTAGATCAATTTCATCCTGCAGAGAGAATTCAGATCACTGACCGCAGTTATGTACGCACCATTATAGATCGACTCTCACACGGTACTGCAGTAGTCCGCGGCCGAATACAATTGACCGACTTTGGCCGAACCACACCCGATGGATATAATTCCCACCCGTTTGTGTCAATCCAGATGAAACAAGTAAGCGCTGGTGGTAATTGCTACGTACACCGGCCATGTTGCCATCGTCACCTTAAACCTGCACATATATGACCAGATACCCGTTATTCTTTAACTCAAATGCGGCTGGTAGGCTTGTACGGTTTCGCTTGATCTGGACAAACACTGCTCTTCACATCTAAGGACAACCTATTGTTCGTTTCTCGACGCGGCAACACGGGTCACGATTTCGCAAGCTGGCCTTAGCCTGCAATGTACGAATATGTATATAGTTGTATATACCTCACTGATCTTATGATGTTATAAAACGATCCCGATTAACACGGTGTATGTAATCCCGTCCGAACACATAAGCTGTCAGGCAGGTCGATGTATCTAATACCTGGGAAATACCACTATATAAATTAAGTAGTGTCGGTACATCGCGATATAAACGCACGGCAGTGACCATGCACATCAACGTCAGCTTTGGCCGTCCCTCAACCAGAGAATAACGGCCCAAACGCTATATTTGGACCGAAGGCCTAGTTCACGCTCCACCCGATTGGTGGGTATTCACGCCCTGCGTTTCTGGGATTGAGCTGGGAGCATCGTCGCCATTTTCCCTGCATCGGCAGGTGCCATCTACGCGGACGAATCAAGCGTCCGCGTCGAGGGTATATCCTTTTTTAGCCACAACATTGCCGAAGGTGAGCCCTGCTGCCGGAATTGCGTTGATAATGGCGAAATGTTTAGATTGGCATTTTGTTACTACAATACCGGTGCAGAATAGAAGTATAGCAAGTATAGCAAGTATAGCAAGTATAGCAACTATGGAAAATTACGAAATAGCGATAGCAACGATGGAAAATAACGAAATAGCGCAGTGCACATACGAAGTATAGCGCTGCTGCTGTCGTAGACGTTGTCCTTTGGGCGTAGTTGAACATTCATGTCCACTTGTGGTGTGCAACACGTTCGCACCAATCTCGCAAAAGTAGATGTCATCCACGGCGGTGAAATACGTCTAGTACGTGATGTTGCAATATTGCGTCTTGAGTATCGTCATCGTGTTAGGTCAGAGATACAAAGGCAGCGCGTACTTTACCGCGAAGCTCACGTAAGATAGTGAAAACCAACCAGTATTGGAATAAAAGGAATTTCCGTCGCCAACCTGTAGAAACGGCGAACGAAAACAAAATAAAAGCGGAGTGATCCAGTTGGTCCAAATGGACGAAACCATTCCCGGTCGTCCTGGTCATATGCAGACGCTAATAATTAGATGTCCTTTACGGGTTGATGTACTGACAGACTCTCCAACCCATTGCGACGGTCCCTGATGACTGCGATGCCAAACGAACAAGTTTGAGATACTGTCGACTGCCGACTTCGTCAGAATGGAAAGTTGAATGTTCGTTATGCTGAGCGGCGAAGAGGACCTACTGTTTTCCTAGTCTCGCCGCATAGTACGTTGAACGGAAAGTCCGGACTACGATACTCGTATACCCGTATTCGTACTTACGCGAAGTGACTGCGTATCATCAACAGATGGGCTTCCGGCTCCGTTTCCAACAAGCCCCGTCGAACGAATGCCAGTCCGTAGAGATTCGTTAAAGAGGTTGGGACTCACCCTGCGGTTATCAAAATCATACATGAACGACAACGTTCAGATCCGTGTACGACGAACGGTGGTATTATGCGATTTGGTATTGTCACGAAATACTGCAGACATCGGGACCGGCGAGTTGTACCGTTGATAAAAAGCGTAAACCCCGTGCTATGTGTTTTACACCCCACCCAGTGGACTTGCAGAGCTAAAAGACCGAAGAGACTCGAAACAATCTGACACGTATCCAGCAGAGCGAAATGTGGATGGACCAAATTGGGACCTCTTAGTCAACCTATTCCAAAGGCAACTCTCTTCAAACTGTGGCAAATATTTGTCATTTGTGGCAATACTTGTCTAGATTGCTAACACAGTCGGTTAAAGAACGTGGGAGGCGTCAATCCTCCAGCGGGCTCTCAATTGGAGTAGAGCGAAAATGTAAAGTACGATCCTACAAGCAATTGTTCGGACGGTGTCTGTGTACGAGCCGGTGCATGAGGCATTGTGGTTAGGTGTTGGCGATGGTCGTGCTTGTGTTGCTCAGATCGTCCTCACGTCGGTAGGCATCTAGGCTATATAGTCCCCCATGAATCATATTGAAGCGCAATGTCCGTTGTTAGTTGGACCATGCTCCTTTTTGTTGTATGTTTTATCCTCCGGTAGATGGGCGATCACATAGCTTAAACTCACCACAGGTCCACATACCAGGGTATACATTTTCAAACATCTCCTGTGGTAATTTAGCCCAATAGGTTTCGCAATCCAGCGCTACATGGCGCTGCTTACGGTGGCCGTGGCAATGGCAGCGCAAGCTGTCACTATCGCCGGTCACCGTGACTACAACAGCGTAACCTGCCGTGGTGCATACTCTTTTTGACACCATCCCCCGCCTGTATTTCAATACGCGTATAGAAAAGCATGGTCAAAATCTCTATGCATCTTCGGGTTTCTTTGACTACTGGTCTACGCACTGTCGTTCATGCCTTCCCGCAGGTGCCGAGAATTCCGGGTATGTTCCTGAATACGCCAATACCACATCCTCTGGAGGTGAGGCAGCCACGGCACGGATCATATTGTATCCAGCATGTCTTTCTATTTTTGTATACGTGTATGAAGTTCAGATGACCTTGCTTGCATAAGCACTCGCGTAAGAGGTTTTCATGGCTGCACGTGCATAAATACTTCCATACCATGTATGAGTTTTAGATGGCTACATTTGCTTCGACTGCACGTTTTTTTGGCGTTAGGGAAATATCTTATCTATCGCCCGAACAACGGAACATCATATTTGTATCCAAACCCAATCCTAGTACAGGGTGTGGCTACTCGATCCATACGTCCCTGGGGGCTATTGGTCAAAACGCGTGTTTCGATAGAGGTAGCACGATTTGGCTGAAACGTTTTCTGAATGACGGGGCTCCATACCCCAAACTCGACGGAATTTCATTCTGCATTTTGGAATATATTTCGTTGTGTGCTTAGGCCATGGGATTGTTCATCGGGTAGGACTGTTGTTTTTCCCGAAATAAAGTTTGAGAAGAGGTATAGAGCTCCACATGTGAGGAAGGAGCCTCAGAAATAAAATGGTTAACATCTACCGTAGCATGGCTCTCAAGGGGTTGCTTATGGTTACGGCTACGGTTACAGTCTGGTGGGCGTCACCGATCGCAAACGGCAACATACATACCCAACGGTATTGGAATGAGGTGTGACCAAAATATAGGTATTTTTCACTCGTCCGGGAGAAGCAAACAGTCTACGATAGCCATCGGGACAGGGTACTACGGCTAAGGTCTGGGTGTCACATCCAGCTGTCATCTACACTGAGTTCATCGTAATGCTGTTCCATACCTTTGCTTCCGCACGACAATGTTTCGCCTCGTATTTATGGACTTTGTAGTATGGGGCAAACCAAACACAATTGTGTCCGCCTACGGCAGGTGCTATATATGCCAAGGATTCCGAGGTATATGTCGACGGCCCCTCTTCGTTTTGGCACAATTTTGCGGAATATCGTGGAGGTGAGGATGTAGGTGGTGGTGATTAGGCGCCCACTCGCAGCTACCGGCGGGCCCAGGGATATATTGATGGTGTGTGTGCTTCACGAATTGTACTGAACTTCTGTAGCTCCTCCCGGTATGCAACGTGGGAGCTCGCAGACGCAAAAGGCGACCACGGACGCCAACGAGATTACCCGGAGCGCTACGATCAGGTCCCGCATTAAATCGCAGTTGAAAGGCCTGTCTCCTCCAGATCTTATTCACCCGAGTTATGGAGCATCTAACAAGTCGTGGTCCAGCAAGAATATTTCCGCCGTACTGCTTCCCGTCCTTGTATGACGAAACATTTATGCTAAGGGTTACTATATGTACCGTATCCGTTTACTTCGATCGTGCTACTTACTATTGATCCCATCGTATTTTCTCAGAAATATAGCATTTTCGAATCGTATCGCGGGAGGTACACAACCCCGTTCAACTGGGATAGGGTTAGAACTGCAAGCTATGGGCGATATTTCGCTTGAAAAGTCAATAACGCGTGCTGCGATAGAGGTACCACTTTTCTGCTTTTTTATTTCTGATTGGCGGGGCTCCTTAACCCAAAATCGTCGGAATGTCATTCTTGTTTTGCAATATGATTTTTTGGTATACCTAGGCCATAGGTTTGTTCATCGGGTTGCACTTTCAGTCTTCTCAATATAATTTTTTGGGTGAGGTTTAGAGCTCCTCAAGTGAGGATAAGAAGAAACAAAATGGTGCACCTGTATCGTACCATTAGTAGCATGTGTCTTCGATGCCATATCCTGTTCATCACCGGCGTGTAGCTTGTTGTGTATGTTGCTTGTGCTTTGCCGGCATTCCGCCGCACAGTTCCCGACAATGTAAAAAACTCATTGGTTGATCTGTCGAAAACACGACAGTTAAGCGCGGTGTCGAATTATTGCAGAAGAATATTAAACCCATGACGCGTTACCTTACACGCAGGTGCGATATTTTTACGGAAGTCGGCGGTATTCATCGACGGCAACTCGACGTTCGATCACAACTCCGTCGACTACAGAGGAGGTACGGTGTTGGCTGTCAGCGCCCAATGAAATGCTAAGAAGTGAGTTACTGCTACCTCAATGCCTGCGTTTGGTTACATTCAGTGTCCGCGGGTAAGTGCACGTGGTACGTACTCTTCTCGCATTGCTCTCCGGACGGTGAGTAACACCATCAGATATAGCTTAACCGCCCCATTGCCAGCTGACGATATCATCGACATGTTCTTCAAGGTCCCGCGTTCAAGCCCGTTTGGGATACACGTGTCCCGATAGCTCTTATGCACGTCCAAGTCTTAACCTGGTTCATACGCATCGCGAATTATGAACAACGCCACCCAACTCTTCTCCTATACATGGTTTAAACCTTCCCCGGTACATGGAGTTCGCACTCTATAATGATCACCTGGATTTGCATAGCTCTGATCTTCCCACTGTCGTTTCGCCCGGTTACATACGCTAGTCACAAGACCAGTACTCGAAATACCTTAACTGAGGTGACAGAGGATATACATTGTGTGCGACTATTCAAGTATGCGACTAACCTCAATTAGGCATGTGAGTGAGTTGGATCGAAGAGGCGACATTAGTGGAATGCTGGATTCGCCACAGCGGATCACTTCGCTCGCACGTATATCATGCTGCCGCCTCTCGTCAATTTCATGGCTCCACTACGGCGGCCAATCGCGGCCGGTGCATGTTTTCCAGTCAGACTCAACCGGTACCGTAGTGGAATCGCAACGGATTCGCGCTGGCGCACCAGTAGATTTGTCCTGACGTTCGGTCCGTTACACCTGTATGCGTAAATATCACAACACCATTGTTAGTGCGACAACAGAAAAGTACGCGAGACGCTAACCGTCACAATAAGGTCCAAGGTTAGGTGTGTGTCCGATATATTCTCGATGCTGGTTATGCTTGAAGACTACGCCCATCTGTGTTTGCACCACACGTGAGGAGGCCGTGTGGCGGTTGCGTATCGACCGCCTAGTGAACCCCAAGCAGTCTTCTCTCTAAGCATTGGTTCGGTATTTCCATTGCAAATACCTCGGCTGGGGCGGCATTGACCGAATACGGGATTGTTGGAAGGGGTCGATTGATTTTACCGGTTACTGTTAGTGGTGTTTAACATTGATGTGCTGGAGTTGGTGCTCACTTACACATTCACGTCATGATCATCGAGGTCGGTTAAAACGAGATGAATCAGTTATTTAACCACGATAAACTCTGGCTTGTTAAATCGAAGAAAGAAACACGTGTTTTATTACGAGGGCTCCTTTGAACCGAAGAGTAGTCTGTCTGCACACGTCTTGTGTTCATGACAACCCACGAGCTGAGGCTGTCATCGCACATCTGTACATTCCTTCGCTTCGATCGCTCATGATTCATTTATTGTACTCGCAGGCGCAATATACGCAAAGTCATCGGTGATTGACATTGACGGCAACACCATGTTTTCTTACAGCGAGGCCGGCGATAATGGAGGTGAGGAACGACACGGAAAATAAATATTTTTCAAATAATTTTGAAGGAATGTTGTAAAGACGGCCTTGCTTTGGATTTAATAAATTTAGGAAAACAGCGTACGTATATCGGATACATGGGAAATATTCGAGGGGCAGGTAGCCTTCTGCAATAAAAAATTGTTTCCGTGTCAAATGCGCCTCACATATGCTACATGGTGGCCCCGAGTCCATCTTAAGAATAATCTGCATGTCGTGCAATCAACTTGCTTCAATCGGGAATACGTTCGCGAACAGTGTCTTTTGATATTCAACAAAGGATAAGGCAAACAATTGTCATGTTTGTTTGCCTCGGGGTGTACGGACGTAACGACCTGTCGAACTGAAAATTCGCAGTGTCCCAACGACAACAACAAAGCCAATATCACTTGTTGCCGCTCGATATCCACAAAAATACATTTGCATGGCGTTACCAAAACCACCGCTATCTACCTTTGGGGGCTATCGACATGTCTCTCGTACTGACCCGGACGCATCCACGGTGCATGTGAAGGCTCGTACACATGAGGTCCCGTGCTCGACCAATCGTAAACGAAGACTACGCCCGATAACACTGTTCTAGTGAATTCAAATGACCCTAAACCTCTTTCGCTACCAACGATACCTTTCGATCGCACTCTCCACGTCCTCGTGGATGCCATGGGCGATACTCGAAGGCAAGGACTTTCCGGAAACCACCTTTGAGCTGAAAAAGTCGGCCCTGACTTCAGTGTATTGGAAAGGCGAAATGCAATCACGGCGAAATACAGCACAGACAACATTCAGAGTCCAGGGGACGGGGCGGATACCGTCTGCTGGCTAATAGTACCCATGCGGAGAGACGCTTTACAACAGCGCTACGACTTATATTTGAAATAAACACGGTGTAACATCTAGCACAACGTCTTTGGGTACGATTTGCGACTTTCAAACCTCAAGATTATATCCCACCGAAGATCCTTACTTGTTTTCCTCGCGTTGAGCTCGTGGGGATCGCGTTCCCCCTTAGACACAGACCGTGCAGTAAGAAGCCGCTCGGACCTCGGCATAGCGTGGCCGATGAATCGATACCAAGTTACAATGTGTACATGTTCGAGTGGATGGCGATTCCAGGGTAAGAATTCCTTCGAAAACACGCGTGAACATAGCAGTGCATGAGTATGTGCTAGAAGTCGCCTATCCACTCGCTGGTGTCTCGTGTAACCCTGTCGGCGTCCCCGATGGTCTAGTGGGTTAACCTCGCAACCAGTTAAGTCAATGTCGCGGGTTTGAGCCCCCCCGAGCGCATACTCGTACTGGTAGGGACATTTTCTTGTGCTAAAAATTGACTTGCGGAAAGCGCGAGAGCGTGAGTTAGCAAAACTTCGATGAAAATCGACGAGCG
>JAYJMJ010122151.1:0-18056 GCA_036873875.1 Laminaria ephemera | reverse complement strand
TTGAAAAAAAAATGTCAACGTCTAGTTTGCGGTTTTACCGCACTGTGTTTCTATGTGTTAAAAAAAACAAGTCCTATTTGTTAAGTTAATTAATGGTCAACATCTAACTCCCCTATAACAATTCTTTCAATGCGCCCACTAACATATTGACATGATTTTTAGTAGAACTTTCGCCCATCAAACCTATCCTCCAAATCTTCCCTGCAAATGCGCCCAAGCCGCCGCCTACTTCAATATTATAGTCGTGCAATAATTGGCTTCTAATCTTCGCTTCCTCTACTCCTTTTGGCAAAAAGACCGCATTTAAATTAGGCAAACGATATTTCTTCTTAACTAAGAATTTAAAGCCTAAATCCTCTAATTGAGCTTTTAAATACTCATGGTTGCGCTGATGTCTATCCCAACGATTTTCCAACCCTTCTTCTAAGACAATGCTCAATGCTTCTCGCAGGGCAAATACACTAGAAACAGGGGCGGTATGATGATAGGCTCTCTTAGCCCCTGCCCAATAGTTCTTGACCAAACTTAAATCTAAAAACCAACTTTGTACTTTGGTTTTTCGATTCTCCAATACTTTCACTGCTGCATCAGAAAAACTAACAGGAGAAAGGCCTGGAGGCGCACTTAAATTTTTCTGCGTACCTGTATAGATGGCATCAATATTCCAGTCATCTACCTTCAAAGGTATGCCACAGTAAGAAGTAACCGCATCGACCATTAATAAACTGCCAGCATTATGCACCAAATCACTAATTTCTTCTAAAGGCTGTCGAACGCCAGTAGAAGTTTCTGCATGTACTAAGGCGACTAATTTAGGTTTTGGGCATTTCTCCAAGGCTTTTTTTAGCTGCTTTGTTTCAATGATGGTGCCCCATTCTGCTTGGACAGTGTGAACCGTTGCACCACATCGACTAGCAATCTCTGCCATTCGCCCACCAAAGACGCCATTGATACAAATAATACATTCATCGCCTGGTTCTAATAAATTGACCAAACAAGTTTCCATACCCGCACTACCTGGAGCAGAAACAACGAATGTTAAATGATTTTTGGTAAGGAACGTTTGTTGTACCATCGACTTTACATCGTCCATAATGGCAACAAATTCTGGGTCAAGGTGTCCAATTAAAGGAGTTGCCATTGCTTTTAGCACTCTTGGATGTGCATCTGATGGACCAGGGCCCATTAATATTCTAGGAGTAGGATTAAGTGGTTTCATATTCTTTTTTACAAAAAATGGGTTTTGAAGTTGGCTGTTTTTTAGAAAAACACAAAAGTAGTTTTTTTATGAGGAATTAGGGTAGAAGTTACGAGGGATAAATTAGAAATCATATATTCAACGGATAATTGAAGGATAACGGATTTAGACGTTGACATTTAATTATCCGTTGGATATTTTTACAAACTCTAAAAAAAATGACTCACTCCACCACCACAAAAGACCCACTAAACACTTCCCCATCAAAATTACTAATCGTATAATAATATACCCCAGGAGAAGCATTGCCCTCCCAACGATAAGTAAAATGTCGAGGTTGGCTCGTCTCCTCAATGGAAGATTCAGCTACCAATTGCCCTAAATTATTATAAATTTGTACGGTAGCAACAACGAAATTTTGGATAGTAAAATCAAATTGTACGGCTCCTTTGGAAGGATTAGGAAACACGACTACTTGTTCCTTCAAAGCGGTGGTAGGCTCGATAATATCTGTAAAGACAGCAAATTGGCGATCTAACCATTCTAATCTAGAAGCAGTCCAAGTTCTTAAATAATCGACCTCTGATTGATAAGTACTGCCAGAAAAGACATTTGGCCAAACCCATTTTCCAAGCGCATCCCAACGCTGAAAATTTCTTCTTTGGGCATTATTTTCATTTAGTAAAGTTTCTAAAGAATCAATCGTTCCGATAATAACTTCATCAGACAGCGTATTGGCTCGTAATAATTCCCAGCGTTCTTTGATCGTTTTTCTAAAAGCAGGGTCTTGCAAGAGTCGTTGCCACCAAAAATGAATGACCCAAGAATCGTCTGGACAAATCGTATTAAAATTATAACCCCAGCCTATTTGACTCGCTCCATTACAATAATTGGCATTTCCAAAGGCTAGATTAAAATCCCAAACTGGTCCTTTTTTCAATCGACCATCAATGGCATCACTATCTTTATACATATAAGTACTTATCCGATAGCCATCTACATTTTTACTGATTTCATTGATAAATAAAAAATCAATAAAAGATGGTACATCTATGTACTTAGAATACCCGTCTACAGGATCGGCAAAATTTTGACTGTTTAAAACATCCTCAAACTCCGTAATGAAACTTTTAATGTAGCTGGCTTGTGGAGCTGTTATATTCTCAGGGGTGGGGTAGTGGTATAAAAAACGAGCTTGTGTTGCTTTATTAGGGATGGGACGATATGGAGAAGCCCAGCCTAATTCACTACTCCGACCCTTATCGAATTTAATAATATAGCCGCCAGTAATATCTTCTGACGCTGCCGTTAATTTTTGAATATCGACTCTGTTTTTATCCCGTTTTATTTTCTCTGTCAATAAATAAACGCCTCTATACTCCTCATTAATAACCAGTTCTATGAATCGAACTCTTGGCGCATAAGTCATTATTTTACCAGCAAGAATATAAGCGAGCGCATTTCTGATTAAGCTTTTATCACTAAAAGGGCCGTGTAGTACCCAATCATTTTCTTTGGGCATGCCTAATAAAGACACATTGGCATTATTGCCTAGGCTATCTCTAGTTTCCAAGCCAAAAGATTTTTTAGGGAAAATAGCTAGAGAGCTTTGACCTCTTAATTCTATCCCTACAAATCCATTATAGTCATTGAAAGGATCTTCAATAGAATTGGTAGCAGCGGGACTATTATTGATAATGCCCATCTTACCGTTAGCTTTCGGTTCATTAGGAATGATAGAGGGAGTAGTAATAACAACAATTGGTAGGTTAGTGCGAGTCAGTTGCTGTCCAATGGCTGGACACAAATAGAGTAGTGCTATAGATAGCGTCGCTACTATATAAAGCGTGGTTTTTCGTTGCATAACAGTGGGCGATTTCGTCTCGATAAGCACCAGTTGTGTTCGCTCGATTTTTAAGGGATGCAAAAAAGCACTTGGTTCTTTGACAAATGTCGATGAACTGTTCGTTTTGAGAACTTCGCGAGCGGGGATGAGAGGGAGCAAAAGTTCTCAAAGCTAAGTTAAAGTTAATTCCATTGGATTTTTCCAAAGAATAAAACACTTTTTTGCATCTCTCAAAAATCAGAGCTAACACAACGAAGGGCTATTGAGAACTTACAATAATTAATAATCAATAAATGAATCAACTAACCACTAGGCAGAAAAAGAAGTGCCACAACCACATGTTTCTTTAGCATTCGGATTATTAAAAGAAAAGCCTCGATTATTTAAGCCCTCTACCCAATCTACTTCCATGCCTAATAGATAGAGACCATGTGCTTTTTCCATCAATATTTTAAGGTCGTCAATATAATAGATATTATCTTTCTCCTTTTCCACATCAAACCCTAGTAGATAAGAGAAACCAGAACAACCTCCACCTTTTACACCAATTCGCACGCCATGATCGTCTGGAATATTTTGTTGTTCCTTAATGATTCTTAACTCCTTTAGCGCACTATCCGTGATAGTAATAGGGGATTGACTAACTTTTGCTTTAACTGTATTCATAAAATAAGTACGATTGTTGACAAGTTTATTTATAATTTTTCATCTCTAGAAATAATAAGATAGAAAAATTCTCGTTACATTACAAGTATTATCTTTTAGGGAAATACTCAATATCACAACGATTATAAGATTTTTTTTGTTTAAAACTAGCAATTTCTTTAAATTATATTTAACTTAGGAAAAATTTAGAGGAAATAAAAGTTTTTCGCAATTTTTTGAATCTTTGGTGTGATTTCTAGGTAAACAATAATACTATACCTCCCATATTTTGTCTATCCATCTAGCACATCAGCCTTTTAGAGGCGTTTAATCCATCTATAAAAGAAATAATACTGTAAATTTTCTATTTCGTTAAAAATAGAAACTTATAATCAGTTATACGATATATAAAAATTCATACGTCAACTTTTAGTTTCATTAAAACTAGTGAGAGTTTTTGAGGGTTGTACCAGAGGTACAACCTTTTTTATTTTGTACTTGTTGTGAGAGGTCAAAAAGTGTTTGAGTCCAACGTAATAGCCAAATTTATTTACCTGATTCTATATAATGGTCTACCCGTCTAACGTTGTAAATTACTATCAATGATTTATTTATATTTTTTATTGATTGCTAGTTGCTTGCGTCTAGACCGTCAACCGTCTGCCGTCAACCGTAACATCATTCAAGCCGCTTTGCCAAAAAGGCATCCAATTCACTAATAGATTGATTGACCCCAATAATCACCCCCTCTTTATTTAATAAAAACTTAGAAGGCACTTGTTTAACTCCAAACTCTTGGGCAATCGGAGAATTTAAAAATTTCAAACTGGTACTTAGATCCACTAAGTGATGTTTCCAGTTCATGCCAGTTCTACTAACCGCAGCTTTCCAACGTTTTTCATCTCTTTCAATAGCCACACTAACAATCGTTAAGCCATCTGCTTCCTTAAACTGTGCGTTTTCATACTTTTTATGAATTTCTTTTAGCCCTGGAATTTCTACTAAACAAGGTCCACACCAACTTCCCCAAAAGTCGACTAATACATATTGTCCTTTTAGTTGCTGCAAATCAAAAGATTCGCCTGTTAGTAATTGTCCTTTTATGGTAGGCGCATTTTCTCCATTTACTACTTTGGGCTGCATATAGAAATACTTGCCAAGATAGAAGATAGCAATACCGACTAGCAAAAAGCCGAAGGAATAAGTTTTTAGGAAGTTTAACATAATTATAATTGGTGTACGATTATTTGATTAATTGCCTTGTAAACACCAAATAAGGTAGGGAAGTTGACTAGTAGGCTGAAAAAAATAGGAGATTGTGTTTATAGTAAGGGGTCGGACAAAATTGTTTGATTGTTCGACAAGTTTATCGAATAGGTAACACTCCTACATAGATACAAATGCAGCAAAGCCACGTATACTTTGCGTCCTTTGCCCCTTTGCGTCCTTTGCGTGAAAAAAGTGTAACCTACTTTTGCGCTTTAGATAAACTTGTCGATTGTTCTTGTAAATTTGCTCTACAAAGTTATATTTTCCCAGCATGGGCCGTAAAAGAAACATTGCTGTCCAACAAGCAATTATCTCCTTATTTGTAATTGCATATTTAATTAACACTATATGAAAAAAAATAACCTACTCTCAAAATACAGTTTTGTTACCCTTGTTGGAATTCTAGGCATTCCATTTATTGGTATTACGTTGGTATTTGCCTTTTTGGGTGTTCAGGATAGCGGTGTAGAAATCAATCGAGTTTTTGAATTAGGTCGCCATTATTCCAATGTATCTATTTCTATGCATATGATTTTTGGGGCAGCTTTAACGGCCTTAGCCCCCTTACAATTGCTTCTGGGTTGGTCTAGAAAAAGAATGAAAGCACACCGAACTATTGGATATATTTTTACGTTTTCGGCCATTCTTACCGTTATTGGCGGCTCCCTTTATGTGTTAATTCATGGAACAACGGGCGGTCAACCGATGAATATTGCCTTCTCGCTTTATGGGCTATTCCTCTTGGTTGCGACTATTAAAACCATCCAATTTGCCAGAGTCAAAAATATTCTGAAGCATAATGAATGGGCATTGCGCCTGTTTATTTTGGCAATGGGTTCTTGGTTTTACCGAGTATGTTATGGCTTTTGGTTTACCTTCCATCCTGATTTAAGTGGACATACCGATGATTTTCACGGTACTTTTGATTTAATCATGAATTTCGGCTTTTTTATACCGCCACTTATTTTATTGGAAATCTATTTTTATTTGAATAAAAAAGGTAAGTTTACTATCCACCCTATTTTGAGCAGTTTGGCAATTTTGAGTGTTTCTCTGATTTTAATTATTGGCACTTGGTGGGTTTTTAGTCGGATTATTGGGGCGATTCTTTAAGGTTTAAATAATTGACCCTTGTAAGCGAAAGCCAACAAGGGTCAAAGAACTGGTTTATATTATCAATGTTTAATTTATTTCCTCCTCCCTTCTATTAACAATAGTAGGTTTAATGCTCACTTGCCTCGCCAACACCTTTAGGATACCGAATACGCTCCACCATCTGCTGCACTTCCAAAGGCGGCTCCTTTCCATAATATTTATTCACCAAAAAGGTAGTTGTAAAATTCAACAACATTCCAACAACGCCGATACCTTGGGAAGAAATATTCATCCAATATCCATCAGCCTTACCACCCAGAAATTCATGATAAACGATATAGGTAACGACAAAAATTAAACCTGCCAACATCCCTGCAATCGCACCTTCTTTCGCCACTTTTTTAAAGAAAATGCCCATCAAAATAGCAGGAAAAAAAGTGGAGGCCGCAATACTAAATGCCAAAGCAACGGTCTGAATAATAAAGCCCGGTGGGTTGATGCCAAAATAGATACCAAATAAAAGGGCTACGCCAATACAAATTCGAGAAATTCCTAATTCTTTTTTATCGGACATGTCGGGATATAATTGCTCTTTGATAAGGTCATGCGCAATAGAAGAAGAAATCACCAATAACAAGCCTGCTGCGGTAGATAAAGCAGCCGCCAAAGCTCCCGCTGCTACCAAGGCAACTATCCAATTGGGCAGATTCGCAATTTCAGGTATCGCCAAAAAGGTAATGTCAAAATCAATTTTTAATTCATTGGCTGCTCCTCCTATAAACTGGATAATGCCATCGCCATTTTTATCGACCCAAGCGATCAAGCCACGGTCTTCCCAATTTTGAAACCAAGTGGGAGCGTCGGCGTAATCGCAGTTGTGAACTTCAGACATCAGGTTCGTTCTTGCAAACGCGCCGATTGCGGGAGCCGTCAAGTAAATCACGGCGATGAACAATAGCGTCCAGCAAGCCGATCGACGGACAGCTTTCACCGATTTCACTGTAAAGAATCGGACGATCACATGCGGGAGTCCCGCTGTTCCGCACATCAATGCGGCTGTGATGCAAAACATGTCGAGTCTACCAAGACTTCCATCGGTGTACTTTGCAAAACCGAGGTCGGTGTTGAGTGTGTTAAGTTTTTGCAGCAACGGAACCGCTTCACCACCGCCCTTGGTAAAGTCGCCGATCAAACCAAGCTGTGGAATAACGTTACCAGTCAGCAGCATCGAAATGAAAACCGCTGGAATCGTGTAAGCAAACACCATCACGCAATATTGTGCGACTTGCGTGTAGGTAATCCCTTTCATACCGCCAAGTCCGGCGTAGAAAAACACAATGCTCGCGCCAATCACAACGCCCAGCCAGATTTCAATATCGAACAATCGGGAAAACACCAGGCCCACGCCACGCATCTGGCCCATGATGTAAGTCATGCAAATGAACACGGCGCAGATCACGCCGACTGTTCGTGCGAGGTTGGAATAGAAACGATCCCCGAGAAAATCAGTGACGGTGAATTTGTTGAATTTCCGAAGGTACGGCACGATCAAGGTGGTCAGCAAGACAAATCCGCCAGTCCAGCCCATTAAGAATCGTGAAGCATCGTAGCCGCTGGCGGCGATGATTCCCGCCATTGAAATGAACGTCGCGGCCGACATCCAGTCCGCTGCCGTCGCCATTCCGTTTGCAAACGGAGATACTCCGCTGCTGGCCACGTAATACTCTTTCGTCGTGGCAGCGCGTGACTTGATGGCAATGAAAATGTAAAGAGCGAATGAGCCGCCAATGAAGATGAAGTTCCAAAGATCTTGTGTCATTATTTGTCCTCCCCAAATCCATGGCTTCGATCCAGTCCATTCATGAGCACCATGTAGAGGAACAGCAGAAGCAGGAACCCGATGATCGATCCCTGTTGAGCCATCCAGAATCCGAACGGTGCTCCGCCGATATTCGGCAGTGCAGCGTCAAGAAAGTCTCGAAAGAGAACTCCGCATCCCAAGGAAATGAATGCCCAGAGCACCAAAATTACGCCAACAATTTGCAGGCTTTTCGACCAATACGAAGCACTGGTTTTGTTGGTTGCGGGTTTGCCAGTTGTACTTGGCGAAGCATGCCCTTCGGGTGGGGCATGCGCATCGTTGGGAGGTGAGCTCATATGGCAACTCGGAGGAAGTGGCTTGTAACCCGATCGATTGAGTTGATCGTGTTTGGGTCAAGCCACTATTCTGGCACATCATGAGCCCAGAAGAAAGTTGCTTCGCAAGAAAGCCACGGAAGTATTGCCCTGTTGCGATGAGGCTGTGAGTTTTTCAAACAACCTCGCTAACGACAGCCAGATCGCAATTTTTCACAGTCTCGAAGTGACGTAGTGAGGGTGAGTCGCGCGTGGCGGAACTCGTCAGGAGTTTCGGCAATCCTGAGCAAATACGTATAGCGTCAAAAATCCTGACGACTTTCGCTACCTCGACGGCTAACTTTTCCGACCAGGGCCCGCTCAAAGACACTTATTTTAGAAATGCTGCCCCTTGAAACTGAGCCGACGGCGCGAGCCGCGGGCGTATCTGAGGCAGCTTTTTCAATGATTTCACTTCTAGGCGGGAGGCTCGCGGCTAGGGCCGTCGGCTCACAAAAATTAAAGTGAGTGCCATTAGACGCTCGCTCCGCTACTTGAAAGTTTGCGTCTTCACGAGCTCGCCTGCCTCATCGTAAACCTTCCAAGTGCCCTTCTTCTTGCCGTGTTCGAAGCGGCCTTCGTCCCAGAGATGGCCATTGGCATGGTAACGCTTCCATCTGCCGTGCTTCTGCTCGTCATCGTCGAAGCCGCCCGTCCCCCTTGGTTCGCCCGTCTTGAAGAACCATTTCCACCGACCAGCAATCTTGCCGTCTTTGTAGCTGCCGGAGGACTGCATCTGACCATTGTTGAGAAAGTACTTCCACTTTCCTGATTTCTTTCCTTTGTCGAATTCACCCTGACAAGAGATAAGGCCGTTCTTGAAGAACAACTTAAAAGGGCCGTTCTTAAGTTTGCCGTCTTCATCGATCCCAGGAATGTCTTTCATTGGGTCGCGTTCTTGGTTGGGATTATCTGTTGAATTGGAGAGGCCTGCGCGGGTCAGCATTTCAGTGTCGGATAACGAAAAAGATCACCGTGCTGGACCAAGTGATCATCTATTCCAAGTCGCACGCAAGACCCGCAGCAATGTCAATTGAGTGACATAGATAAGTCTATTTCGCGAGGAAATCTCGCTCCACCCATTTGGTATCAACGGTTCCATTGACGAACGCTTCGCTCAGCAAAACACTCTTTAAGAATGGCGCTGTCGTGTGAATGCCTTCCACACGCAATTCGTCAAGCGCACGAACCATGCAGCCGATCGCTTGCTTGCGAGTCTGCTTGTGGACGATGAGTTTTCCGATCATCGAGTCATAATGAGTTGGCACCCGGTAGCCCGTATGAACATGCGAATCCCAGCGAACACCAAGGCCGCCAGGAATGTGAATTGACTTGATCAATCCCGGCGATGGCATGAAGTTCTTTTCAGGGTTCTCGGCATTGATTCGACATTCAATCGCAGCTCCTAGGCACGGAATATCTGCTTGAGTCATCTCCAGTTTCTCGCCGAAAGAAACGCGGATTTGCTGTTGGATCAGATCGATTCCAGTGACCATTTCGGAAACTGGGTGCTCAACTTGGATTCTGGCGTTCACTTCGATGAAGTAAAAATTGTTGTCCTTGTCGACGATAAACTCGACGGTACCAGCGTTGTGGTAGTTGGCCGTTTTTACCATCCGACATGCTGCCGCACAGATTTCTGTACGTACCGATTCAGGAAGTGTTGAGCTGGGGCTCTCTTCGATCAGCTTTTGATGTCGTCGCTGAACTGAACAGTCTCGTTCCCAAAGATGAACGACGTTTCCGTGAGTGTCAGCGAGGACTTGGACTTCGACGTGGCGAGGTTTGTCGATGAATTTTTCGAGATACACTCCGCCATTTCCGAATGCCGCTTCGGCTTCTTGTGCCGCTTGTTCTAGTGCATTCTCAAGGTCGGCTGGGTCGGCGGCAATTCGCATTCCTTTGCCGCCACCGCCTGCTGTTGCTTTTACGAGAACTGGAAATCCAATCTCATCAGCGTCTTTACGTGCTTGTTTTAAATCGGTCACCAATCCGGCGCTACCAGGAACCACTGGGACTTCAGCTTTCCGAGCCAAAGCGCGGGCTTGGTTTTTGTCGCCAAGCATTTCCATGGCTTGAGGTGTGGGGCCAATGAAATCAAAATCGCTGTCACGACAGACTTCGTTGAACTGCGCGTTCTCGGCCAGGAATCCGTAGCCAGGATGAATCGCTTCGGCTTCACCAATCTCCGCTGCACTGATGATGCGATCAAATCGCAAATAGCTTTCGCTGGACGACGCCGGGCCAATGCAAAACGCTTTGTCAGCGAGATCGAGGTAAGCAGATCCTTTGTCGCCTTCACTGTAGACGGCGACTGTGCCAATGCCCATCTCTTTGCAAGCGCGGATAATACGAAGAGCGATCTCTCCGCGGTTGGCGATCAAAATATTTTTATACATAGCGAACGGTAAGTTAAAGCTCGGGACAATCAAGGCGAAGCAAAATCACAACCAAGTTAACTTTGGCTTGGTTGTGAACAAAGAATCAATCGAATCCGCGCAGGTTGGATCGCAACCAAATTGCTTTTCCAAAGAGCCACTCAATGAATGGCTCACGCTGTGTTGGATTCGATAATGGAATTAGGGCTCAATGCGGAAGAGCGGCATTCCATGGTCGACTGGATCGCCGTCTTTGACGAGCACTTCAACAATTTTCCCTGACATGCCAGCCGGGACTTCGTTGAACATTTTCATCGCTTCGATCAAGCAGACAATTGTGTCTTCAGAAACGGTGTCGCCAACTTTGGCGAAGGCAGGTTTGTCCGGTTTCGGTCTTGAGTAAAACGTACCGACCGCTTCACACAAAATGTAAACGGAATTGTCGACTGGAGCCGCATCTGCAGCCGCTCCGCCAGCAACTGCAGCTGGTGCAGTGGACGCCACAACGGGAGGCTGGGCGTAAGCGATCGGCGCTTCGCCACCGCGACGCATGCGGATCCTTTTTTCGTCTTGTCTCAAATCGACTTCGTTGAGTTCGTGTTCCTGCATCAATTCGATGAGTTCACGAAGTTTCTTAATGTCAAATACGGACTCTTCTTTATCTTTTGCCATGTGTTCTCCAAGCTCCAATCTGGCTTTACGCCAACACCCATGTTCTTCCCACTATCGCGGTCAGACGTCGAGTAAGTTTTGATTGGCTACTCTCTGATATTGCTAATTGCATGGTAATTGTTGTGTGATTTGCCCCGGAAAATAGCCGAAGCAAGCCAAGCAATATACCCCAAATTGACTCAGTTCAGGAGAGTAAGTCAGGCAAATTTCTGGCGAATTTTCCAGTCGAGGACTGGTCGTATAGGTCCCTCAGCACCATGCGCAAATTGCCTCCATATTTTGGCCATAACGAGATGGCTTCATTGGCAATATCTGGTTGGTCCAATCCCAAATTCGCTAACAATGCTCTCAACAAATTGGGGGATGTTTGGCAGCGGATCAGCGTCCGTTGACCATTGGGGCGATGGATCGTGGTAATAAATCCACCCGCAGATCGCGACTGATGGAGCAATCGATATCGAGCCCAAAGTGGAACTCGCTCAATTCCGTCGAGCAGCAAGATGGCTCCAGTGCGACCTTCCTCAAGAAGCGAGTTGATGAATGCCTTTTGGCTCGAAACTTCACGAGGCATAACAAGCAGTTTGGCATCCAGCTGTTGAGAAACGAGATGGCGATGAATCTCTCTCAGCAACGTGGTTTTCCCTGAGCCACGTCGGCCCAGAATTGCGCCTCTGAAATTCATTGCTCTTAGCTGCTGCCAGAATTGATTGTGATCGGAGAATTTTGTCTCGCGAAAATCGAAAGGCAATGTTGTCACTCGATGAATGGCAAACGGATTGTCCTTGGCCGAAACACGCGAATCATAGCGTGGGTTCTGCTTGGCGATCGTAGTGGAGTTCGAGTTTGGCATGGCTTTCATCCCCTCGGTCGAACCAATCGGTCCTTCAGGCTGCGTTCTCGTTTCGGCACAGGGGTCAAAATGATTTCGCTGCCGGAAGGTGCAATGGTGATCGAGGTTTGTTCCGCGCTCTTGCTGGGAAAGGTTAAGACTTCGATGGCCCAAACCTGAGATGTCAGTTTTCCAGAGTAACTGTACGGGCGATTCGGGGCTTTGAATTCAAATTGAGCTTTTCCATTCGGCGGAGGCGATTCAACTTTGTGCACATCAAGAAACTCCACGTCTCGATCTCCTTTGCCTTGGGTGTACCAGATCAAGCGGACTTCCAGGTTCGTTTCGGCCAGCTCTTGCCAAGTCACTGTTCCGGAAATCCTTTCGCCGGGTCGGAAGGTTTTTGTTTGAGAATCAAGTTCGATTGTGATCATGACTTCAGCTTTTGTAGATTTCTGATCTGGTAGAGGAACAACTCGATGTCATCCGAGTTTGTTGCAATGATTGGATAGGTCGCCAGTTTGGGAGATGTCTCAGCTTGGTTTAACGCGAAACGGAAACGTCTCGTAAATGTCTGGCCACCACGGAATCTCACCACGGACTTCTACTGTCCATTTTACATTGTTGTGAGTCGCTTCAAACGTGTGCATCGTGTCTAGCGGAATCGTGATCGACTGGCTGCCAAAGATGATCTCTTGTGGATCTGTCGTTTCAACAATCAGTATTTCTGAAAACGTTTCATGGTCGGTCAATGTGTCAGTACCAGATCGATACGTCGCTGACTCGACGCCTTCGACGTAAATACGAAGTTTCTTGATGCGTGACGTCCTGCCTTCCAGTTGCCACGCGACGTCCACTGCTCCGCCAAGTGGAACCGCGCCCGATGACAAAGCGAGTTCGACCTTTGCATTGAAAATCGTAAACAGTTGATGGAATGAAGCTAGAATGAGCAGGCAGCCGACGAGCACAAAGGGGATCATAAAGAGCAGAAAGAAGATTGAGACTGCATCACCAAGTCCATCGGTAATCGAGCTGTAGACGCCGAACCCAGTCAGCCCATTCCAAAACAAAGCGGCAGCTGTCACTGCTGCAAACATGACCCAGCGGGAGTTCTCTGGTTTGAGTTTTTGCGGTGCATCCCACTCTCTGTCTTCGATGTCTCCTGGATGTTCACTTGTTATTTTGCCATCCTTGCTTGTTGTATTCGTCAAGCTCGCGGATCCCATCTGAGCCGTCTCTTTAACCGAACCCGAAATCGCATTGGTCGTTTTCGGTTTATAAACAAATGGGCAAATCATCACCGCGAGACCAATGAGCGAGAAAACAAGTGGCAAACAAAAAGCCAGCCATGAATGTTCGTAGTCTCGGACGATGACGGCTTCGGAGGGGATCTTCGGATTGTAGAAACAGTTCGTTTCGGCTCCAACAGGATGCGCTGCCACGATTTCACGACAGACTTTTCTCGAACGGTTTAGAGCCGTAAAATCGTAAGTGTCGGAATGGAACTTTTCGCCAGCGATCTCGTAATCGAATTCAATTTTTGGGCGATAGGTTGTTCCGTCGCCCGAGTTGTCGATGTCGACAGTGCTAGTGGTGATCGTGCACGGCGATTGGATCCAGTCGGCCGAAGCCTGTGAGTCCCAATAAGGCACTACAACCGTGAACCAAAAGAAAAAGCAGCCTGCGAGGAAGAAAACTGCTCCGAACAAAAGTAGCGGTAAGTAGTAACAACCCGATGGCTTGGGTTTTTCAGAGATTGGTTCTGCGTTCATCGCTCGCTCTTGCTCGATCTTCCATGATTGAATTCGAATCGATGAGCTTGTTCTGGTTGCATCGATTTGACTTGGCTGTCACGACTCTATTCTGTTCGAAAGTCAAAATGGCTCAAACAGCAATCCGATCGTAATTAGCGCTGGGATCCAAGCTTTCGTAGCCGTTTGAGTTAAGCAGGCAAGATGGAGGGTGTTGAGCCGAATTACCGGTATTCTCAGCACCAATGTGAGCAAAGAAACTGGTTTCAAACTCGGTTGCTTTGCGGAGAAATTCGTTGAATTAAAGTATTCAATGTATCAGTGCCGGACCTGCTTTAGTTGCAACCTGCAACAGCCAATCTACACGTCTGTCGCTTGCTTATTCCCACCTGAAGCTTCCTTCAATTGCTCATCTTAGTTTTCACGACGCCAAACCTTAAATGCAACACAAAACTCGTCTGAGTCATCGCCGAAGCTCCGCGCCCGATTATCAATTGTTAGAACCACGGCAGCTTCTGGCAGCGGACATTTATGAACCAGGATTCGATCCTTACTTGGGGGCTACGGTCACAACATTTGTTGGCCAAGATCCGCAAGATGCCAACGATCCGTGGGATGTTGAAACGGGGTGGCTACAGGCGGTTGAAGAATTGGCTCAAATTGGAGCCGATCAAGTCAACTTTGCGGTGTATCGTCGCGTCGACAGCAGCGGCGTGTTCTCTGCAGGTCCAGCAATCAGTTCCGTTCGTTCGGCAATCGATCGGGCAAGTGACCTCGGGCTGACTGTTTCAGTCTTGCCTATCTTCGAAACAGATGCCGGTTGGCGAGGTGACTACAATCCTTCCGGTGCGGCCAGAACTGGATTTCAAAATGGGTACAGTCAGTTTGTGTTGGAGTTAGCCAGCCTTGACGGCGTCGACCGATTGACTGTCGCCAGCGAGCTCAATGCGATGGTTGCCGATAGCAACAACAATGCATTTTTTGACAGCCTGATACAAGACGTCAAACAATCCAGCTTTGACGGGCAAATTGGATTCACAGCCAACTTTGACGCGTATCAGACTCCACAGTTCAATCGTATCTGGGCCAATCCCGATATCGATTTCTTGGGCGTCAGTGCTTACGCAAACTTGATTGGATATGGCGACTACGATTCCATTTCCGGAACAGGAGAAGTATCCGAAGCCGCCCTGGATCAAATGGTCGACGCATGGACTCAGGAGCTCGACTCAATCACTTCCGTTGCCAGCCAGTACGACTTGCCTGTTTTCATTCAAGAGTTTGGATCCGTCAAAAGAAACTTTACGAGTATCTTTCCGTGGGCAGTAACGCCCAGTGATTTTGTTTCAAATGACGCAGAGAATCGTTACGCTGATGATCCAAGAGAGCAAGCAGCGACCTATCGCAGTCTCATGATTGCTTTGGAAGGTCGCGGAGATGAAATTATTGGAGCCGACTTTTGGTCGTGGGAGCATCAAGCCAATCGAGGACAACGCTCGTTTGATCTTTATGGTAGCGTGATTGATCACTTTGCCGTTTGGCCAACAGATAACGCTGGCGGCAGTGAACTTAGCCAATTCTTAGGTACCCGCCAGGAAACGAATCAACTGACTGCCGTCGATGATTTCTTTTCATCGACACAAGCTGGCTCACTCGATGTTGTGGGCAATGATCTCAATGCAGATCAAGCAGCGATCGTTGGTGTTAGCAACGTTAGCCGTGGTGATGTAACGCTAAATGAAGATGGTTCATTGGCGTGGGACGCAGGTTTTCAAGGTCAGGAGTTTATTCCCGTCGACGTTTTGACTGGAGATGGCTTTGGCCGCTCGGTTGCAATTGACAATGGAATTGCAGTGATTGGTGCTCCGAACCATGACAGTAATTTGCGGAATAACAACGGAGCAATCTACGTCTATCAGTTGCAAAACGATATCTGGCAGCAAGTTGCAAAAGTCGTTTCGCCAACCAATCGAAGTGGTGATTTATTCGGTTGGTCGGTCGATATCGAAGGCGATAAAATCGTTGTCGGTGCAATTCATGACGATCAATTTGCAAGCAACAGTGGTGCTGCGTACCTGGTCGAACGCGGGCAAGATATTACGACATGGACGATTACCCAATCGCTTGACGCTTCAAACGCGCGTCGGGGTGACCGTTATGGAGTTTCTGTCGCGATTGATTCGGGCTTGATTGCGGTCGGCAACCGTTTTGGTGACGGTGCTGGTCTGAATACGGGAACCGTTTCAATTTTCAAGTCAGACGCCAGTGGTACATGGACTGAGTCAGACGTTCTCAGCAATGGAGTCGATGGGGTTCACCAATTCGGTTGGGATGTTGAGCTGCATCAATCCAGTCTGGTCGTCGGTGCTCCACGCGGAACGACGGGAACAGCTTATTTGTTTTCAATCGATTCCAACGGACAGCAGTCAGGCATGCGAGAGCTTGAAGGTTCGTCGCTCCAATCAGGAGACCGGTTCGGGCACTCAGTGGCGATCTCCGAAAGTGGAGTTTTTGTAGGAGCATTCCTGCACGACCACAACGAAACAATTAATACGGGTGCTGTTTATCGGTTTAGTTCTGAAGGTGACCTTGTTCAGAAGCACGTTCAAAACAACCCAATCCGAGGTGACTTATTCGGCTTCGATGTGGCTGCGATCGAGAACAGTTTCGTTGCCTCGGGCGTCGGATTTGACGTGAGTGGAAACAGCAGTGGCAGCGTCGTTCATTTTGTGAATGAGTCAGGCGTTTGGACTGAAACGCAGCGACATAATCCTGCAGGCGGATATCGATCTGGTCATTCCGTTGCGATCGATGGCGGCACTGTTCTGACTGGAATGATTCATGAACGAGGAGCAACTGCGAGGCGAGGCAAGATCTACTCTTTCATTCAACAACCTAGTTCTGGCGCGGACGTTACATTCGACTACACCATTCAAAAGGCAGCGGAACAACTTTCTGGTTCTGCAGATGGTTCATTCGGATGGTCGGTGACGACGTCTGGTGCTTGGGCCGCTGTTGGATCGCCAACCGCAACGACACGACCTGGTGTTGTCGGTGGACTTACAACAATTTTTCAACGTAGCGGCGATCAGTGGCAGTACTATTCAACATTGGCACCTGGCACGATTGAGGACGGTGACTTTTTCGGTGGGGCAGTAAAGCTCGACGGCGATCGGCTTGTCGTCGGTGCTCATCTCTCCGATACCGGAGCAGTGGATGCCGGTTCTGTGTACGTTTACCAATTGACAGATACTCGATGGGTTTTGAATCGTCGTCTGTTTGCCGAGATTGTTAATGGAGCCGATCAATTTGGCTATAGCGTTGACGTCGAGGGTGAACGAATCGCAGTCGGAGCCGTGTTCGACGAATCAAATTCTCCGACCAATTCAGGAACAGCAACTGTCTTTGATAAAATCGGTGGCAATTGGACCCGATCAGCAACGTTGGTTCCTGGCGCGGGGGCAAGCAATGATCGGTTTGGGCACGCGGTCGCATTGGATCAGGATCGGCTCGTTGTGTCAGCAACTCGTGCCAGCCTAACAGGACAAGCATGGGTCTTTGTTGACAATGGTAGTTGGTCGTTGGAAGCCGTTCTCACTGGAGCAGGGTCAGCGATCGGTGACGAATTTGGAAATTCGATCAGCATCGAAGGTTCTACGATTGCCATCGGTGCGTGGAAGCACGATCACAATCAAATCTTTGATTCAGGTGCCGTCTACATTTTTGAATTGGCAAACAACGCCTGGTCCGAAAGTCACAAGCTCACCAGTCAAAACGAATTGGATTCAAGGATCGCTTTCGATCGATTTGGCTCAGCCGTTGAGCTGGACAACGGCAGGTTAGTCGTTGGTTCGATGTATGACGATTCGATCGGAGTTGATTCTGGAAGTATCTTCCTGTTTGATTCGACCGACGACTATGAGATTACGGCACGATTTGTTGGACGAGCAGATTTTCGGCTGGGACGCAGCCTTTCGATTTCCGGAGACCAGATGTTTGTCGGAGGCGAGCTGGCAGGATCTCAGGTTTTAGTCCAAGACTTAAACACATCGACGGCTTCGGCAACAGTTAGTTTCAATTAAGCGACTTGATTGAGGCGATTGCCGTTGTCTCTACCGCCTAATTGTATCGCTAAAAAAAAGGGCCGCAATCAATGACTGCGGCCCTTAGTTCGTCAACTTAAACAACGATCGATGGC